>CAVNYN010287710.1:14133-64055 GCA_963692815.1 Nyctanthes arbor-tristis | reverse complement strand
AAAAGAACAAGATCCATGTCTCCATTCTATATTGAAGGCCCTTGATGAAGATTGCTTGAATTTCAGCTTCATTGCTTCAGCAATAGTTACATACCCCAAATTTTCACAAAAAGCAAATAAAACCGTGCGTGTGGAGTCTCTAACTATGCCACCAATTGCAGAAGTCTAACACTACGATCCGCATTTAATTTTCACAAAACCACCCTCAGGTTCTCTGTCACTGCACCAAAATAATACTTTGAAACTTCTACTTCTTCTTCATATCATTAGGAATCATTCTAAAATATCCTTGCACAACCTTAGTGATCATATTCGCATGTTATTTAAATATAGATAAATCAATTTAAAAACTAAATATTTTTGAGAAGTTTTCCTTTCCATATATATTCTCACTGAACATTAATGACCGACAACCATACACAATATGCATGTCTAATAGACATGATGTTTTCTAAAGTAAAGGAAGGAGTAATGAAATTAGCAGGTCTAGAATTGAAGAAGTGTGTGAATGTACGTTTATTGGACATGCGCTTCAATGACTTCAACCAACATTGGACGACTAATAAGCAACACGACCTTCCAATTTGAAAATGAGCTAGAAGTTTGAGGCAATCAATTAATACAAAATAGTATGTTAGTACATTAAGAAAAAAGTAACTAAGCTTTACAGATAAGAGAAATACAAATGTAAAATAAATTCTGTAATATAGAAACAAGATAGGAAAACACAACAAAGACCAACTTCACTTTTCTTCGTTTAATAGCATATATCACTAATATAATTTTTTGTAATTAAATATCAAATGTCAAATGTAAGTAAATATACACAGTAGTATTAAGAAAATTTCTATCTTTCAATTCCAATTAGTATTCATTTTTGTAACATAAGTGTAGATACAAAGATATACACACACACACACACATATATATATGTTATAATTATGCTTGAAGACATTTTAGATTAATTTGCAAAAGGAAAAAAAAGGCATTTAGCATAAAGAGTTAAGGGTAAAATGAGAATGTGAATGTTTTACATACATCCCAACTTTTATATATTTGTGATATTGATTGTGATAACTAATTAAAACAAAAAATTCAAAGAAAATGAATGTTCTAAATGAAATTTTGTCACTAATATTTTAAAAATTGTGCTGTAAAAAAAAGTATATCATTAATAAATTCACCAAAAATCAATTTATCAAGGAAAAAAGTTAAACTTGATGGCACAATAGAAGTGGTTATTAATTAAGTTTTATAAGCTTCAAAAAAAATAAGTTTTATAACCTAGCTTTGTTGGAACTTTTTAAATATAATTAAGATGGAGTGTCCACATGCATACTATATGTGTCATATGATGCTATAGTGTATGACACATATGTTGCTAAAAGGAGACTCTAATTAAGATGTTATCTACTAAGATTTTACATATTAAATCAAGAGCGGATTCAAAGTGGGGGCAATGAGGGCGGCGTGACCCCAAAGCCAAAAAAATTTCGTGAAATATAGTATAATGGAACAATGAATTTACATATTTAGCCTCACAGCTTTTCTTTTGTTCTAAGTAATAAACAGACTTTAAGCTGGTCAAAATTATAATATAACACTTCCACTATTGAATCTTTTGCCATTTCCTCTCCTTGTCTCAAATTCTACTAGCTTACTCTAGGTTTCTAGTTTCTATCCAAATCTCCTACTCCCGAATGCATACCGCAAAATCGAGTGTAGTCCTTGATTGTTATGTGAATTGTAACATCCCAACTCTTTTTATTCTTCCATTCCACGTAATAGATTAAAAACATAAGGATCAAATTAAATATAAACATAAGATTAAAGGTTTAAAAAAAAGGGCATGAAATCAAGAAGGCTCCAGAGAATTCAGTGAGCATGGCCATTTGATATAATATATATATATATATATATATATAAATCATACAAACAAACAAATGACAAAACAAAGCAAAATAAGAAAGAAAGGGAAAGCAAAGAAAGCAGAAAATTCTCCGCCGAATTCTCACGTCCGAGAAAAAAAAAAGGAAAAAGGAAGAGTTGGAAGAATCTTGGGAAGGAGAATACAAAGAATAAGTAAGTAAGTGTTTTTGGCTCTTAGACTTTGAACTTATATAAATTTAAGAAAATAGGATTTATGGAAATTTTAGAAACATTTAATATTAAGTTATAATTTTATTTAATACATGTTTTAGAAGCATCAAATCGTCATTTGATTATGAAATTTGAGGTTTTTGAGGTTATTATAAGAATTTATGATAGATTAGTGTAAGATGAAATTTCTATGGAGGAAATAAGTTGAGATTTTATATAAGTGTTTGTTATGGTTTTAGGAAGTGATATTATGGTAATGGACAAGTTTAGTGAAGTTAAAATTCAACGAAAGTAATGAATGGTTTAATATTTGAAAGCAAGCATAGAAAATCTTATTAAAGGAAAAGGATTAATGTTTAAAGATGAAAAGTTAGTGTTGTTGTTCTAGTGGATATTTAAAATTTTACTATATGACATTATTATAATTTTAATATAGACTAAAATCTAGAATGATTAGATAGGAGGGATAACTATATGTTTAATTTGAAAATGAAGAAATCTTGGGAAAGTAAATGTAATAGAGAATTTGTAATCCAAAGGAAATGTTATGTTTATAAACTTTAGTTTAAGTAGAGAAATTTTTAAGTTGTGAAATATGTTATGAGGAACATAAATGAAAAGGAAATGAGAAAAGAAGTGTAAAGAAATTAAGTTATGTTTGATGGATGAAATATGATAAGGGATTATTGATTCTATTATCAATTTATGTTACAGATCGGAAGAGCACACGTCTGAAAAACTTACCAACCAAACTAAATCGCATATATAGCTAGTGAGTAGAGCTCTTCCTCTTCTCTTCTTTCTAAATGAAAATATATTATACTTTGATTTCATATGAGTTGCAATGTATTACGATGATAATCTAATTCCATGAAATTTCACGAAAGTCGATATTTTTTTTTAATGCATTTCTATGAAATTTCAAAGGTTAATGTTGCTGAGAAAAGTCATGTGGATTTTCTTTAGAAAAGTTTATGTGGAGTTTATGCAAATAGGATACCTAAGATATTTAGTGAAAATGATGGATTTGAAATGTGGTTTATGATACGTGAAAACCCCCAAATATATATCCAATGTTATGAATATGCCGCATACAGGCGAAGGGGCCTCTAGCTCAAGCTGACCAAATAAATGCCGCCTACAGGTGAAGGGGCCTGTGGCTCAAGCTGACCAAATGGATGCCGCCCAGACGAAGTGACCTAATGTGCTAGCTATGGCTCAAGCTGGTTGTTGTGCCACTTAGGGCGAAGGAGTCATAAGGTACCTATGGTCCAAACTGATGTCTACGTGCGTATGACTTGATATCATGATTATGAGATGTTGGATATATTTTGGGGGAAATTCTATGATGGTATTGAAATGAAAAAATTTCCATGATGTTCTAGCATTGCAATGACTTTATAAATGTTTGATTCAAGATGAATTTTTTACGATTTGCTTGGATGAATATAAAAGTGAGAAATGTGTTCTATTTAAAAGTATTACAGTTTTTTTTAGCATTTCACTCACTGGGCGTTAATGCTCACAAAAATACTTTTTCAATGTTTCCCCTTATAGGTATTAATTGAAGTTTGAGCAACACTTGAGATCTATTCTGGAGACGAGCCTTTTGACAAGGTTGGCTTGATCAACTAGAAATATAACAAGGAAATATATTTTGATGTGGTTAAATACATTTGATATGTTGGCATGCTTATGTATATTAATGAGAAAAGAATGAGACTAGTATACCTTCGAATGTATATCTCTATGTAGAGTTCGTTATATTATGATATATATTTGACTTGGTGTGTTGTGGTAGTCGGTTGAGGTTTTGAATTGTGTTGGAGTATGAGTTTTGTAAATTCTTGTCATGCAGGGTGGTTTATTCATAAAATAGGAAAGATGCTGCCAAAATTTTTAGGAAATTTTAATAAGTCAACGAGCCTTGACGGTGAATTCTAACTTCTAGTTAGAATTTATCATGGCGCACGTCACATTTCTAGTATATTAGAGTCTATAATTGTATTATTCTTGCATTTTGATTTTCTAATATATTATGAATATGTCATAGGTGATCATGCCATGATGAGGAAGGGCTCGCAGTCTACCGGAGTTGTTGCATTAAACTCCAGTTATACCTGAAAGAAGCAATGTAGGAGAGGCTGTAAGAGTAGAAGACTCAGTTCACCAACCTCGTGAACCTGTTAGGCATGCAAATGTGAATCAGGATGAATTAGCTGTTCCTGTCCCTGTTAATCACCACAATCTAAGTAAAGAATTTAGAATTGAAAGAGCAATGAAGCTAGGGGCAAAACCTTTTACGGGTACTGCAGATGCCTCCGTTGCCGAGGTATGGATTGTAAAGCTTCGACGGATTTTTGATGTTATGGGCTCTCCATACACTGTAAAACTACGTCTGGCCACCTTTTTGCTAGAGGAAGGGGCATATGACTGGTGGCAGTCGGTATTGTACAAGTATCTAGATCAATCTCAAGTCACCTGGCAGATATTCGAAGATGCTTTCTATGAGACATATTGTTAGTACGAAAATTTGTTGGCATTACTAATTTTTCTAATTTTCCTTAAGTGTTAAAATTTGTCACATTGTGTTATTAGTTGCATGACTTTATGTTACGTGTGAGATCGGAATTTAAGCATGCAAATTTGTAGTGTCTTGTCGAAAAGATAGGTTGGGGAATGTGTACCTTTCTTGAGGCACAAGAACTTTAGTTACATGCTATGTTTCAAAGTTTCCTAATCCTAGTTGAATTCAAGTTTCCTTATTTGATTAGGTTAAAACTCATGCATGTCAAGTTCTAATAGAATTAGGTAAGTTTCGTATCTATGGAATATAAGAATTCTAACTTGCCTTATTCTTGTTCTATTTGGATTTGGTAACTTTAATTCTTGTATTGCACAATAATTAAAATTCCTATCCTATATATACTTCTTGTAGGTCAAATGAGAAATGGGGAAAGAGACGAGCATAATTATTCTTGCAATATTTCGAGAGCTCGACAGAAAGGGAGAACAAACACACTACCATAAAAATCGCGAGATTCATTCTTGCATTCGGACTTCATGTCTTAACCGTATTTGTTTAGCGATACCCTACATAGTATATTGATTGAAGATCACATATGTGCGAGAGATGATTCACACAACATTGAAGAGTGTTAGGAGTTCTTGTTTTCCATGATGAGTCCAGGTGGATTCTAGGAGGCTTGATGTACGTTTCTATGTGAGGGCGATAGTGAGAGGACAAGAGCAGCGCACGTTGCCATAAGTCAAAGACGTAAAGAATGGAGTTTCTTTTATAAGTTTTTCCTTTTGAATGTTTAGTGTTTATTGCGATATCACTAAGTCTCTCAAGCTGTACTAAACTCTTATCTGTGTTAGTGAATTATTTGTCCCGTGGCAAGGGTGCCCGCAGTTTTCCCAGTTGGGTTTCTCGTCAACAATTCTAGTGTTTTTAATTTCCGCATACATACTCGAGCTAGACATATCTGTTGGGTTTGTTGCCAAAAATAATCAAAAGTTGAAAAGGAAAAGAAAAGGGAAAAGAAGAAGAATCCTAGGAGGAAAAGAAATCCAAATCATAGAAGGATTGTCTTGTTTTTCAAGGAAACGAAGCCTATAAATAGAGATGTTTTCTTCTTCTTTTATACACAAGTGGTACAAGCGAGTTGAGGGAAAAATTAGTGAGTCTAGCACCTTGAAGAGTTTTCTTGTAACTCTTTGTGGTTTGTTCGAAGGGTAGAAAATTAGGTGTGGTAAAACTCAGGGTGATTTTCTCGGTGTCACTTGGGTCGGAATTTACATTAATTCCCAACAATATCTAGGTCGCGTTACACTTTACACCAGATTAATTGTTAAGTAGTTAGATAGAATACATCCTGATTAAAGTCTAGATAACCACCGTATTCACAGTTGGTATCAGAGCGGGTTCACTTAAGTTATTAGTGAGATCAGATTCATCTAGATATGGATACATCTTCTGTTAAACCACATATTCTAGACGGGTCTAATTATGCTTATTGGAAAGTCCATATGCAAATTTATATTTAGTCTATTGATAATAGTGCTTGGACTTCTATTCATACTAGTTACACAGCACCCACTGTCACAGTTGAAGATGGTACTATTATTGCTAAGCCTAAAACACAATATACTACTGAAGAAAATACAACATGTAGATGGAATTCTAAAGCTTTAAATGCTATTTTTTCCTTTATAGATCAAAGTCAGTTTAAGCTCGTCACAAAGTACAGGACTACTAAGAAAGCTTGGGATACCCTTCAAATTGCTAATGAAGGAACAACTATAGTCAAGTCCTCAAGGCTCTAGATGCTCACTCTTGAGTTTGAGCAAATCATAATGAAGGGCAATGAGGAATTCAAGGACTACTATGCTCAGTTACGTGAGATTACTAATCAAGCACAGGCCCTAGGCAAGATATATTCTGACCGGAAGATTGTCAAGAAGATTCTCAGATCACTACCAGAAAGATTCCAGATGAAGGTCACTGCCATTGAGGAAAGTAAGAATCTGGAAGAGATGAGAGTTGATGAGCTTGTAGGATCCTTGTTGACATACGAGCTGAATATGTCCAAAAGGAAAAGAAACCGGGGATTGCATTCAAAAGCAAGGTGGAAGATTTTGAGTCAGAGGAAGATACTGAAAATGAGGATAACATGGCACTTCTCACCAAACAATTCAAAAGGTTCTTGAAGAACAAACAGCTAAGAAGTGGGAAATTCAAAAATTAGTACAAGCCTTAGAAGACATATCAAAAACAAAATCAGAATCAAGATGATGAGCAACAACCATATCAACAGAGGAAATCTAGCTACAGAAAACCCATGAGCAATTTCATGCCTAAGACACAAACTGCAAGCAGAATTAGATGCAATGAATGTGAAGGCTACGGCCATCTTGCAGTAGAATGTGCAAATACTCAGAAAAAGAAAAGAGATCGGAAGAGCACACGTCAGTTTCCTGGAGTGAAGACGAGGAGGACATGTCTGGCGCAGGATCAGAAACATCATCAAAAGAACATATTACTATCCTAACAGCACATATCCAACCTCATTCCGGTTCTACTACACGACGCTCTTCCGATCTCTACAAAATCATCTTCTAGTGAGAATAAATCCGGTCCAAACTGTGTAGTATTGAAAAATCAACTAATAGCAGAACAAGATAAATCTGACACGCTTCAAGTCATGATGGAGTTTTTCGATGATGAAAAGAAGGATCTGCACAAATCGATTGATCAAAAAGATGACCAGATCAATCAACTAAAAACTGATCTGGAGCGTGCCAATGAAAGGATCAAACAGTTGATAATTGGTGCTACAAAATTGAATGAAGTCCTGAGTATGGAAGACCTTCAGGGGATATATCTAGATTAGAATATGAAGGAAAAGGAAAAGCTATCCAGCAGACAGTTTTCGTGAAAGAATCAAGAAAAAACTTCAAAAAAAAGCTGCAAGACAAAAGCATAATTCTGGACCTAAGCAGGATACGTCTGGATCCTCTTTGAGCAAAATTGTCTAGAAGAACAGTTCAACAAAGCAGAAACAGCAGAATGCCAGAAAACAACAGTTACTGTTAGACTAGTTCAGAACTCCAACGTATATGGTAAGGTCAGACAGGTAAATTGTAACTTTTGTGGTGAATTTGGTCATGATGTTTTTACTTGTCAAAAATACATTAACTTGATCAACACACAAAAAGTCAGAATACCTGAAGCAAAAAGTAAGGTGAAACAGGTTTGGGTGAAAAAATGTGAGTACAAGAGTTATGTTCTGAGACTTTCTTTAAGTGCTTTAATCCCTAATACTTAGTATTTTGATAGTGGATGTTCTAGACACATGACAGGTGACTTGAATCTGTTAACCAACTTTCAAATAAGTGAAACATATTTAGTTACATTTAGAGACGGACAACAAGGTCACATTGAAGGATCTGGATATATCTGCATTGAAGGCTTACCCACTCTAAAAGATGTTCTATATGTATCTGGACTAAACGAAAATCTTTTGAGTGTTGTTCAATTGTGTGATGATAATCTTATAGTGCTATTTCTAAAACTGAATGTAAATTTTTTTATCTTGATCCAGATTCAAACTTGTTTCGACAAACTTTACCTAAATGTGTTAGGTCTAGTGAAAAATGTTATGTATTGAATCAAAAAATTACTTGCAAAATTGCTAACACTAACCCTGCAGAACTTTGACACAAGAGATTGGGTCACATGAACTATCAAAGTCTACTCAGATTGACTAAAAATGGAGTTATTAGAGGTATTCCAGAATTGAAAGCAATTCCTGAGAGGATATGTGAACCATGCCAGAAAAGTTAGCAAACTAGGAATTCACACAAAGCAGGTCAACACCTATCTACCTCCAATGTACTTGAACTCATACACATGGATCTGATGGGTCCTATCCAAACTGAAAGTATTGGTGGTAAGAGGTACATATATGCCTGTGTTGATGATTTCTCTAGATATACTTGGGTTGATTCTATTAGAGAAAAGTCTGATACATTTGACAGATTTTGTGTTTTGTTCCAGAAGCTTTCGAATGAGAAATCTGATGAAGGTGTTACATTGAAAAGAATCAGAAGTGATCATGACAAATAGTTTTATAATTCTCATTTTTTTGATTTCTGTGAAAAATATAGTGTCATACATGAATTCTCTACACTTAGAACCCCTGAACAAAGTGGTATAGTTGAGAGGAAAAATAGAAACTTGCAGGAAATGGCTAGAGTTATGCTTAATAGTAAGAAATTACCTGCTAAGTTATGGGCTGAAACAATTAACGCTGCATGTTACATCATTAACAGAGTGACACTTAGACCTAGAACTAATCAGACTCCATATGAAATTTGGAAATGCAGAAAACCTAGATTGAGCTATTTTCATGTTTTTGGTAGTAAATGCTATATTTTGAATGATAAAGATTATCTAGGTAAATTTGATGCCAAATCTGATGAAGGAGTCTTTGTTGGTTATTCTGAGAATTCTAGAGCTAATAGGATTTATAATATGAGAAATCAGAACGACGCTCTTCCGATCTCTGTGAATGTTAAAGTTGATGATACTACTAACTACTCCGTTTATTCGCAGGAATCTGAAATTGAAAATCTAAAAGTCATCTCAGTACAGAATCAGACTGAAAGAACTGAAGTAGGACACGTCCAGCCTCAGTCAACCGCATCAGACAAGCAGAACCTGAGCGAGATACATCCAGCCAAGGTCAGAATGGTCAAATTGTAGAATCTGAATCTGAATAAGAACCAGAACCAAAACCTAGACGACCATCTACCATAATCCAGAGGGCACATCCAGTTGACAATATCCTATCCAAAAAGGAAGGGATGGTGACCAGAAAAAGATTTCAATAAGAATTTGGTCACATATGCTACATCTCTATGGTTGAACTTAAAAGTGCTCTTCCGATCTAGGAAGCTTTACAAGATGACAATTGGGTTCAAGCAATGCAAGAGGAATTTAATCAGTTTGAAAGGAATCAAGTTTGGGAACTAGTGCCAAGACCCTCTGATGGCAATGTAATTGGAACAAAGTCGGTCTTCAAGAATAAGTCAGATGAGCAAGGTAAAATCATCAAGAACAAAGCAAGATTTGTAGCTCAAGGCTATACCCAAATGGAAGAGATAGACTTTGATGAAACATTTGCACCAGTAGCCAGATTTGAGTCAATCAGATTACTCCTTGCAATAGAATGAGATCGGTGATTTCAAACTATATTAGATGGATGTGAAGAGTGCATTTCTTAATGGCATTCTGAATGAGGAAGCGTGTATTGAACAGCCACCAAGATTTACTGATCTATAGTATCCTGAACATATGTACAGGTTGAGGAAAGCACTGTATGGGTTGAAGCAAGCTCCCAGAGCTTGGTATGAAAGACTCACCACATTTCTTCTTGAACAAGGCTACAACAGAGGAGGTACTGATAAAGCCTTACTCATCAAGCCATTGAAGAAAGAAATCACTGTTGCTCAGATTTATGTAGATGATATTGTTTTTGGATCCACTTCAGAAGTCAGGACAAAGGAATTTGTTAAGACAATGCAAACAGAATTTGAGATGAGTATGGTAGGTGAACTTACATTCTTTCTGGGATTAGAGGTAAAGCAGGACATATCTGACATCTTTATTTCTCAAACAAAGTATGCTAGAAATTTGGTAAAGAAGTTTGGCTTGGAAGATTCTAAACCGATGAGAACTCCAATGGCTACTAACCTGAAATTGTCAAAGGATGATCAAGCTAAGGCAATTGATCCTACTCTTTATCGTAGCATGATTGGGAGTTTACTCTATCCGACAGTAAGCAGGCCAAACATATCCTTCAGCGTAGGTGTGTGTACAAGATATCAGGCGAAGCCGAGAGAGACACATCTGTCTATGGTTAAGAGAATTATCAGATATGTCAGTAGAACAACAGTGTATGTCATATGGTTTTCTAAAGATACCAATGTTAATCTTGCTGGATACTCAGATGCAGATTGGGCTGGAAATGTTGATGATAGAAAGAGTACTTTAGGAGGATGTTTCTATATGGGGAACAACTTAGTTGCCTAGATGAGTAAAAAGCAAAATTCCATTTCACTCTCCACAGCAGAAGCAAAATATATAGCTGCAGGAAGTTGTTGTACACAACTTCTATGTATGAAACAGATGTTGGAAGACTATGGAATTTCACAAGATCAGGCCACTGTTTTCTGTGATAACACAAGTGCTATAAATATTTCCAAAAATCTACTTCAACACTCTAAGACTAAGCATATTGACATAAGACATCATTTTATCAGAGAGTTGGTTGAACAAAAAGTAATTGCCTTGGAGTATGTTCAGTCTTGAATATCAGCTTACAGATTTGTTTACTAAAGCCTTGGATGCATCTAGGTTCGAAGGCGTAAGAAAACATATTGTCATTTGCATACAGCCTAAATAGGCTCAACATCATTGCATTGTACAAATAAAAAAAAGTGAAAAATGAGAAAATCTCAGAAAAAAGAAAGTTTTTATTTGCGTTTTTCATATAGTTGTGTCATTTGTGTGTCCTTTATAATCATATTAATCAAATCACTTTATACCTGTGCAGGATATCATTAAAATACCCAGAGGAGGACGCATCCTGAAGAGATCAGTCAAAACTTGTTCTCCTAATTCCATAAAGATAAATGTATAAAAAGGATGGAATACATCCTTTCTGCTTTGCACTATAAGGGGTATTCTGATTGAGAGTCATAATTTTGATGTAGACCTATAGTCAATATCTACACTATTCGGCACTACATACGACCAATAATGTCTAAGGGGTAGAGTCTATAAGGGCAAAAGCTACCAGTCAACCAAGTCTTTGAGTGCCTGCAGTTACCTTTACCCTCATAAGACAATGCTCAAAATTATAGAAAAAGTCGAGCATGCCAAGGACTTAAATGTTGTATTCTTTTTATAAGAGTTATTCAGATGATGATCGATCTTCTTGTGCATTATTCATAAGTCTCAATAAGTCAGGTCCTCATAAGGTGCAAAGTGGATTCAGGATTGACCATGAAAAGATTAATTCAAAAATATATTTCATTCAGAAAATAAATTTCTTCTATTGAGAACAGTTAAGTTGATTGAATACTTCATGGTGTGAACTTCAAAAGGTATTTTGGAAAGTATTCAGTACTGTTAATTTAATTAATGTTGATTCATTATATTTGCATGTGTTTGGATGTATGAATCTATCCCAGATACATCTCATACTTTAGTTGATGGTTGAAGCAGCATACATCTGGCTGAGCTTCCATTTGTGGCAATTACAATTAAACCGCTCGTATAATTTTTTAAATCTCTAGCGGGTATATTTTGAAAACCAACGTCGGAGACTTTTTATTTTCCCTCTTATTCTTATTACCTTCCCTCTTTTTCTTAACCCTAACTGAAACTTTCATTCTCAAAATCTAATTGCTCTCAATATTCTCCAATCTTTCTGAGTTTTTGTGTTTTCTTTTCGAAAATCTCTGTCACAGAAACTATAGTCGGAAAATCAACTGCGGAACATGTGCGAGAGGTAGGGGGAAACGAAGACATGGTGGTCGCAGCAGCTGAACAACGCAAAGCACTAAGACAGATGAAGGTCCTTCAGAGGTTACAGCGCTGATAGTTGAACTAGTGCAAGCCTATCCTCTTGTTCAACCACAAGAGGAAAATCCTCAAGTCAAAACCCTCGATCAGATGAATCCAACACTAGTGTCATCACCGGAAAAACCAGCAGTGGAAGTTCCGTACCAAATTGACCCTCTTTGGGCAATGATCTTGTTCGAAGGGGAAGTTCAAAACCCTCCTGCAGAGGAAGATCAACCACAACCACCGTCGAAAAATCAGAATCAACCGGAACCACCGGTTGTTGAATAGCAAGCACGACAACCAGAAGCTACACAATAGGAAATTCCACAAATTCATGTTCCCAATGTGCAGCAACAGGAGATTCTTCAAGATGCCCCAAATCTTCAAGAGCTTTTACAATCGATCGCTAGGGATCATCTGAACCCTACCGATTCAGGGAAAAATCAACAGTAAGATAATGCAGATCAGGAACAACAGCCTATTGTTGAGGAAGAGCAGAAAAAATCTCCAGTGAAGGAGATATTTGGGGAAGACTCTTCACCCGATCTTTCTGACAATGCCAGAACGTATCCTGATGATCCAAAGGACTTCAAGCGCACTGAAATTCGAACAACACGAGGTTCTTTTTTTCCTTTTAACTTTCGCTTTCATGATTCAAGAACTACTAAGCTTTTTAAGAAGTATATGATTTTTCAAAAATCTCAGTATGAAAGACGGATTATGTTTTCTGATTTTGAGGAGTTTGGTCTTGGGGATTTGGTGAAGTTTTTCAAAATTGAAAAATTATTTGACTGTAGAGGCAAGGCTAATGAGAATTTGTTGGCATTACTAATTTTTCTAATTTTCCTTAAGTGTCAAAATTTGTCAGATTGTGTTATTAGTTGCATGACTTTATGTTACGTGTGATATTAATTTAAGCATGCAAATTTTTAGTGTCTTGGCCGAAAAGATAGGTTGGGGCATGTATACCTTTCTTGAGGCACAAGAACTTTAGTTACATGCTATGTTTCAAAGTTTCCTAATCCTAGTTGAATTCAAGTTTCCTTATTTGATTAGGTTAAAACTCATGCATGTCAAGTTCTAATAGAATTAAGTATCTATGGAATATAATAATTCTAACTTGCCTTATTCTTGTTCTATTTGGATGTGGTAACTTTAATTCTTGGATTGCGCAAGAATTAAAATTCCTATCCTATATATTCTTTTTGTAGGTCGAACGAGAAAAGGGGAAAGAGACGAGCATAATTATTCTTGCAATATTTCTAGGGCTCGATCGCAAAGGAGAACAAACACACTGCCATAAAAATCACGAGATTCATCTTGCATTCGGACTTCATGTCTTAACCGTGTTTGTTTGGCAATACTCTACATAGTGCATTGATTGAAGATCACATATGTGCGATGGACGATTCACACAAGATTGAAGAGTGTTAGGAGTTCTTATTTCCCATGATGAGTTCAGGTAGATTCTAGGAGACTTGATGTACGTTCCCGTGTGAGCGCGATAGCGAGAGGACAAGAGCAGTGCACATTGCCACATGTGAAAAGGCTTAAAGAAGGGATTTTCTTTTATAAAATTTCTTTTATAATTTTTTCCTTTTGAATGTTTAGTGTTTATTGCGATATCACTAAGTTTCTCAAGCTGTACTAAACTCTTATCTGTGTTAGGAAATTGTTTGTCCCGTGGTAAGGGGGCCCACAGTTTTCCTAGTTGGGTTTTTGCGTCAACAATTCTGGTATTTTTAATTTCCGCATACATGCCCAAGCTAGACATATCTAGGTCGCGTTACACGTTACACCAGATTAATTGTTAAGTAGCTAGGCAGGATATGTCCTGATTAAAATCTATATAACCACCGTATTCACACATATTTTACTATCGCCTTTCGAGATGCCAAGCAGGAAGAGTTCCTAAAATTAGTACAAGGTTCGATGACTGTTGCAGAATATCAGAAGAGATCTGTAGAGCTTTCCAAGTATGCAGAGATCTTGATTCAAGATGAAGTTGGTAAGTGCAAGAGGTTTGAAAGAGGACTTAGAGAAGAAATCATGACAGTTGTGACAGTATATGACTAGCAGAACTTCAGAAAATTAATAGAAGCAGCAATAAGAGTAGAGAAGAGCATTTCAGATTGGCGTGGTTTATAAGAGCAATCCAAAGCCAAAGGTGGAAACAGTCAAACCTGGTCTGGGTCTCATGGAGGCAAGTCATCAAAAGGGCATAAAATATTCTATCTGGGTGTTTCCACTTCAGGCAGCTTTAAGCAAAAATCTCGTAGTGCTTCAGCTTCTAGATTTAGCCAGGGCTCAGTACAGCAGCCTCAGCTTCAAAAACAATCACGTGGTTCTTTTTCAGTACGAGGAGACAGTTCCAATGATAGTAGACGCCCCCAGTGCCAGGCATGTGGGAAATTTCATTCAGGGGAATGCTTACGAGGAACTGGAGTGTGTTATTATTGTGGACAAGCAGGGCATTTAAGGAGAGATTGTCCACTCCTTACTGAAGAAAGTGGTGCTACTCTCAGGACTTTTTCTCAGCAGAGTTTTGGCAGTGGAAAATCAAATCAGAGTCAAAGAAATGTCACCGGCAAACAATCAAATGTTGACAACAGTACTAATACTAAACAGAAAGGGTAAACAGGACATCTAAGGGCACAAGCTAGAGTTTTTGCCATGACGCAACATGCAAGGCAAGAGTCTCCAGATGTTGTTATAGGTGCGTTATCAGTTTTTGATAAAGATGCTCGTGTTTTAATTGATCCTGGAGCTACACATTCTTTTATTTCATCTACATTTGCTAAAAATACGAACAAGAAACCTAATCCTTTAGATAGTTATCTAGTAATAACTACTCCAGTCAGAGATTCACTTTTAGATAGTACAGCATATCGAGAGAGTAGCATTAAAGTGAATGTCCAAGAGTTAGAAGCAGATTTGGTTCCCCTTCCTATTCACGATTTTGACATCATACTGGGCATGGATTTCTTAGCTACAAAGTGTGCTTCAGTTGACTGTTATTGTAAGGAAGTGGTATTCAGACGACTGGGAAAACCAGAAATCATTTTTGTTGGACAACGCATGATTTTTCCTTCTTGTGTGATATCTGCTATTACAGCGAGAAGATTAATCTAGAAGGGATGTGAAGCATATTTAGCTATGACACAAATATTAATAAGTTGAAATTCGAGGATATTCCCGTGGTACGAGAATTTCCAGATGTGTTTCCAAATGAGCTTCCAGGCCTGCCTCCAGATCGGGAGATTGAATTTACCATTGATGTGATCCCAGGTACCGCACCTATTGCCCAGTAGCCTTACAAAATGTCACCATCAGAGTTAAAAGAAGTGAAAACTTAGCTGCAAGAACTGATTGATAAAGGTTTTATTAGGCCAAGTTCATCCCCTTAGGGAGCACCAGTCTTATTTGTCAAAAAGAATTATGGTATTTAAGGCTATGCATAGACTATAGACAACTCAACAAGGTAACAATCCGAAATAAATATCCTTTACCACGTATTGATGAGCTGTTTGATCAACTCAGGGGAGCAGTGGTATTTTCAAAAATTGATTTACGATCCGATATCAACTCAAGATTAAAGAAGTTGATGTGCCCAAAACTGCTTTTAGAACTTGATACGGCCATTATGAATTTCTTGTGATGCCCTTTGGACTGACGAATGCTCCAGCTGTATTTATGGACATAATGAACAGAATATTCCATCCATATCTAGATAAATATATGATCATCTTTATCGATGATATTTTGGTGTATTCTCAGAATAAGGATGAACATGTTGAACATCTTAGAACCGTACTGCAGACTCTGCGTGACAAAAAGCTTTATGCTAAATTCAGCAAGTGTGAGTTCTAGCTTGATAAAGTTATATTTCTTGGCCACGTCGTTTCAGCACAAGGTATTTATGTTGACCCTCGGAAGACTGATGCAATTATCAAATGGGAAAGACCTACAAATGTGGCAGAAGTAAGAAGTTTCCTTGGTTTAGCAGGTACTACCGTCACTTTGTAGAAGGATTTTCCAAGATTGCCTTACCTCTTACCAGTTTGACAAGAAAGAATCCAAACTTTCAGTCGACTGAAAACTGTGAAAAGAGCTTCCAAGAACTGAAGCAAAGACTAATTTCGATCCCTGTGCTGGTACTTCCGACCCCAGGTAAAGAACTTGTGATTTATAGCGACGCCTCATGACAAGGTCTCGGGTGTGTTTTAATGCAGAATGGTAGAGTTATAGCATACGCATTTCGCCAATTAATCAAAGAAACATGAATTGAATTATCCAACACATGATCTTGAGCTAGCAGTAATCGTGCTTGCGTTGAAAATTTGGAGGCACTATTTGTATGGCGAAAAATGTCAGATCTTTATTGATCACAAAATTTTAAAGTATATCTTTGATCAGAAGGAATTAAATTTGAGGCAAAGAAGATGGCTAGAACTGATAAAAGATTATGAATGCAAGATTAATTATCATCCTGGAAAGGCTAGTGCAGTAGCTGACGCGCTTAGAAGGAAGATTTACAGTACGAAAATTCAATCTAATATAGTTTGTGCTGCTTTGATTTGTGAATTGTAAGCTTGAGAGCTTAGCTGTCCGTAAGCAATTCAGGAGCATTATTGGCTAGCTTTCAATTGAGGCTTATTTTAATTGACAAAGTAAAGGAAGCTTAGACTCAAGATTCAGTCTTAAACAAATTGAAGGAAGAAGTTACGAAGGGTATACATACAGATTTTTGTGTCAGAGATGATATGACACCAGCCATGGGAAATAGCCTATGTGTTCCTGCCATTCCAGATTCGAAAAAGGAAATTTTAGAAGAGGCACATAGCTCAACTTATGCTATGCATCCAGATAGCACTAAAATATATTGTACCTTGAAAGAATATTATTGGTGGCCAGGAATGAAGAAAGAAATAGCTGAGTTTGTATCTAGATGCATCATTTGCCAATAAGTGAAGAAAACAGCTGGACTTCTACAGAATTTACCCATACTTGAGTGGAAATGAGAGCATATTACTATGGATTTTCTTTTTGGTCTTCCTCGCACTCAGAGTGGCTATGATGGAATTTGGACCATTGTGGACAGATTAACAAAAACTGCCAGATTTTTACCTATCAAAGCTACCAATACTTTGGATAAACTGGAAATACTATATGTTGATAAAATAGCCAGTCTATATAGAGCTCCAGTATCAATTGTTTTAGAAAAAGATCCTCGCTTCACTCCTAAAATTTGGCCGAGTTTGCAAAAGGCTATGGGCACTAAACTGAACTTTAGTATAGCATTTCACCCACAAACAGATGGCCAGTCAGGGAGAACTATTCAAACGTTAGAGGATATGCTACGAGCTTGTGTTTTGCGATTCAAAGGAAGCTGGGATACTTATTTATCTTTGATGGAGTTTGCATATAATAACACTTACCATTCCAATATTGAGATGGCTCTATATGAAGCACTGTATGACAAGAAGTGTAGAACACCAGTATGTTGGGATGAAGGGGGAGAAAGGAAGTTATTAGGCCCAGAATATGTTCAGATTACTACAGAAAAAGTGAAGCTGATTAAGGAAAAGTTAAAGGCAGCTCAATATAGACAGAAAAGTTATGCAGATAAATGGAGGAGAGATCTTGAGTTCCATTCTAAAATTTGGGAAAAGAGGTAAATTAAGTCCGAGGTATATTGGACCCTATGAATAATCGAGCGAGTAGGTCCGGTTGCCTATCGGCTAGATTTACCTTCAGAATTAGCCCGAATCCACGATGTTTCCCATGTTTCCATGCTTCGTAAGTATATCTCATACCCTTCCCATGTATTGAGATCACAGCCGATTGAGTTGAAAGAAGATTTATCTTATGAGGAACAGCCAATTGAAATACTAGATAGAAAAGAGCAAGTAATACATAATAAGATGATCCCCCTAGTAAAAGTCCTTTGGAGGAACACTGCCATCGAGGAAGCAACATGGGAAAGTGAAGAGCAAATGAAATCCCAATACCCTAATCTCTTTATATCTTAGTTAATTGAATTTCGAGAACGAAATTCTTTAAAGGGGGTGAGTATTATGACATCCCAACTCTTTTTATTCTTCCATTCCACGTAATAGATTAAAAACACAAGGATCAAATTAAATATAAACATAAGGATCAACTCATTATAATTTCTCATTATAATTTGATTCCCATAATGAGAATCAAACAAGCGAAAAATTTGTTAAAAGGGCAATTCTTGATTTCTTTATTTCCGAAGACACAATGAGTACCATTCAACAAAATTTAAAATTTCTCAACAAGATCAAAGTGTTGAAGATGGATTTTCTATTTTCTTGTTTCAAATAATAATTTTTTTCTCAATTTTAATTAGGTAATTTTTTTCTTCTAATCTTTTTTGACATTTTGGGGTTGGAAGATATTCGAAATTTGACCAGCTTATTTACTATATATATGAGGGAACCTTTGATTCTATATATTGGCAACCAAAAAACTAGATATGCAACCATTTTATAATATGAGCACTAAGCTAGAGTGGCTGTGATATAGAACTTACTTTTGGTACTTTTTGAAAAGCTTTTATGCAATAAGTTTTAAGTTCAAACAAAAAACTAGATATGCAACCGTTTTATAATATGAGCACTAAGCTAGAGTGGCTGTGATATAGAACTTACTTTTGGTACTTTTTGAAAAGCTTTTATGCAATAATTTTTAAGTTCAAAGCATTATAATAATGTCAGATATAATATTTTTTATGGTTATGTATGATATAGTATTTTTATGCAATAATTTTGAAGTTCAATATAATGATGTCGGATATAGTATTTTTATGGTTATGTATGATATTATTATTGCCAGTTATTGATATTTGTCTACGTTATAACTTTTACCGTCATTCCTCATCCATAGTAGTTGAAAAGTCTAGATCTGCCCATGTATTAAATAATTACACAATTATTATAAGGATATATTGTTAGTATTGAAAGAAAAAAAGTTAGGAACATAGTGGGGGAAGCGAATGTTTTAAATACATCCCCACTTTTATATATATATATATATATATATATATATTATTAGTGGTGATTTGTGACCGTGATAATAAGGATTGAATCAATATATGTCACTTAATCTAGTTATATAAATGTTATCTATACATATAAGGTGTACAAAATTCGTACATACTTCTATATTTACTCAAATGTCATTGGCCCAAACTTCCTTGAAATAAAAACTTCAAAAATGTGTGTAAATTTAAAAAGGTGTGTATTTTGTACATATTATATGTAGAAATAACAATCTTCTAACCGAGTATCACAAATCACAATGGCATTATTGGTGGAGCCATTACGAGTAGTCCAACAACGGTACAACATTTCTTTTTTTATGTGGAAAAAAAAGGAAAATTTCGACCAGTTGAAAATCTAATAATTTCACAGGTTACGATTTTGGTGACAAATATATTGGAGTCAAGCATTCAACGCTAATGAAAAGTTACAACAATCCAACAGAGAGTTTTGTTACCCCGAAATTGACATCGCCGTCATCTCAACTAATTTTATTAGACATAACGCGATGATGCACCGATGATGCATGTTAGTTTGGTACCAGACCCACTACCAACGCAAATTAAAATTTACTTGAAACGGATTTTTATACAAATATATAATTTATAAAAATTTTTACAGTCTCCATGTCAAATGGACCTAACCAACCGTAACAATTCAAATACTTCGGCCAAAAACAATACGTCCATGTTATAAGAAAATTTTCAAAAACCTCCAACCACATGTAGCCAGTGATGGAGGGAGGGGTATTCCTGTGCATACCCAGGTTGCCTAAGTTTCTTTATTTATTTTTTTTTCCTTTTTTTTTCGTTTTTTGGTCTCTTCAAGAAAATCCTAAACTATTGTTGCCGGAGAAGTCGTCGGGAATTTTAGAATGGCCGAGAAAAGGGGAAAAATATGTCGGGAAGAAGAAGACTTAAGTGCTTTATTGAATTGTGAAATTACAATCTTACCCCTTAGTGACCCTTACATGAGTTGTTATGTGTACGGTTGCTAGTCAAATGAAATTCTTTTCCTTAATTAATTTCCATCATCTAGTTTTTTTTTCTACATTTGATTTTGAATTTCAAATGGTTTCCATCACTATCGGCCGCTAATATTGAACCACTTATATATCAAATTAAATATTACTTTTTTACTGGAATATATGGCTATGAACAGTAATATTGAATCACTTATGAATCATCTACTTCCTCTGTCTCAATTATTTGGTTCTATTTTCCTTTTTAGAATTCTAGTCATTTAATAAAGACAAATTTAAGAACATGAATAACAAAATGTGTGGTGTCTAATACACTTCTTAATCGCTATGAAAAATAAAGTAGACTATATATTTGGGACGGAGGGAGTATTATTTTTGTCTTGAAATACGGTAGTCCATAAACAATTTTATTGACAATTTATAATGTAAAAAAGTATGCTCACAATAATAAAATAAAAATCTTGCTCTGAACGAGGTTGTAGAGAGTGAACATGAAAAAAATTGATTGATTTCTCAATCCCGCTAAAGAAAACTTTGTTTAATATAATATGCCAATTATTTCTGCCAATTCCTTGTGTGTTATTAGTTATTTTTACATATCTCAGAGATTTTTTGGACATTACATTGACTTTTTTATAAAATTGATAATGATGTAATTTTATAAAATTATGAAAATGTAAAACCATATTTTATTATGTAAAATTTTTTGATAGATAAATTTATGCATACCCAGAGGAAATTCTCTGGCTCCGCCACTGCATGTAGGGTGTATAAACGCGCGCATGCTACGCACGTGTATTTCATGTATTCTTACACACTACCCAGGATGAGAGATTTTATTACTAACTCTTTGAGAAGTTTTCAAAAGGGACTCACGTGCTCTAATATAAATCCAGCCATTCATCCAAAAAATTTAAAAAAGAGAAAAATAGTTAATTATACGATTCTACTATCAAGAACCAAAATGAAATCATTCCAACCAACATAAAGACATCAAACATGAAAGACAATGATAGGTCATGAAGTGCAAAAGAAAATTGTGTTGTGCAATGTGAACAGCGGCATAAATAATCTAGATTTGCAAGCTATCTAACAATGCTCAAACTCAATCACTTCCTAGTAAGAAAACGTTAGAAAATATATGAACTTATAACTTAATGAGTGGATAAGTTCACAAAAACGTATACGTAATTTTTTCATATTATTTATTTATGAAAATCAACTTAACTATATGATAGATACATATGTAATTAAACGTAGAAAATCTAAAATAAGTTTTTGTAAAATAAATTTGAGTCAGAAATCTAAATCACATAATTCCCATTAAAGCTGTAAACTAAGTTTTAAATATACACTAATATACTAAAAAATTCTCACCAAAAGTACCATTGAGTAGTAGCCCACATGTACAGAGTAAATCTCGATGTACAAGGCATACTTGTTGATGTACAGAGTATAGTGCTATTAGAGCATTTCTAGTGGTAGGGAAATTAAAGTCCCCAAAGGAAAAAGCTCAAAGTAAAAAAAAAATTAAAGTGGAAAAAACTATTTCCAATATATATATATATATATATATATATATATATATATAAGAAAAGGAACACTAACTCCAGTATCTTTTTCCCGTCTAAAAAGATACTGGAATCTGTTGTTTTTATATATTTTTTATTTTATTTTATTTATCAGTTTTTTGTTTTACAATTTTTATTTCCGGTATTTATTTTTTAACTCATGCAGTTTTGTTTGTTAACAGCCCACTACTCTACTACTCTGCCACTTGTGCATTTGAAGACTGCCACTTTCAAGACTGTTTCCAAATGTTCTTTCGGTACCAGCAGTTTTTATTCTGGACATTGTCCTACCTCTATATCCACTGCCCACTTTCTCCGATAATTATTCTGGATGTTTTTCAGATTAGTTTTTTTGAGGAAAAGTTGCTCAATTTTCCTTGAAATATTTCTTTAGCATATGACGGCATGGACGAACAGTAGACTATATGTAGAGTAGTCCTTCTGGAGCCAAGGTTGGTCATCCCCTAACCTTTAATTCTTCTTTTTGACAAATGGGATTTGCTTTCTTGAAAAACTTATTCCAATTTCTTGCCTCTTTGGATTCCTGGCACTGTGCAATGCTTGTGGAATTAGATACACAGAAAGAAAAGGAGTCCCTTTGTTTTAGGATTTAACAGTAAATTAAATAATATTTCAATGTATGGTCCTGGATTATAATGATGATTGCTAATCTATATATACAGAGATTCATTATAATCAGGATGAAATTTGTTGATGCATGGCATGTACGGAATACTTTGCTGGACACTCCTAATGGATGGGTTTAATCTCTAGATTGTGAAAGCTCGAAGTGGCGCTGCGTTGCTGACAGATGTTTTCCCCCCTCTCTCTCTACGGAAATGAACCTTTCCCCCATTAAACCCACTATACATCCCATTATCTTCTCACCATCCAACTTAAAATAAGCAATGAATTCAAGAATTTCATATGAAATAGTAATAGAGACATCAAGGAAAAAAGAGGGAAAGATGGCTAATATTTGCGTTGTTTTTCGTGGTTGAGATGTACGTGAATAATTGCGCAAACCATTTAAGGAACAGGACGCGCGCGATAGAAAATGTGTGAATTGGGAGGTTTTCTCTTCAACCCTTGCTGGAAAATCCTTTGCTCGGGCCTCCCTCTTTCACGTGAGGATCATGTTTACTGCTTGCATTTTCTTGATGATTAGTTGTACTGGTGATCTTCTTCTAAATTGTTTGTGAGTTTTCAGGTTTAAAATTCACTGTTAAGTTTGTCCGGTACTAGCTATTGCTAGATTCTTTTGTGAGGATAAATTTTGATTGGATTAGTTAAGTTTGCTCTTTCATATATATGCTTTCTAGCACTGAATTGCATTCACCTTTTTTGATCATGTATAGTTTCTTATTTTGAACTGAAAGCTATGTCAAAGATGTGTTTTTCTCAAATATCAAATACGGAATTTGGATATATTATTATAGCTATCAAATCACTGATGAGAATTTGGTTTTTCTAGCTTAAAATTGAGTCTTTATCTGGTCATGTGGATTTTATGTCAAGGTAAGGGTGGTGGTGGATTTGGAAGAGAAAACAAGTGGCCACCCAGTGAGATAAAATTATATTGCAATTTGACGCCTTCAAATGTCGAAAATGCTGATGTATATTCTTGGAGTTGCCCACTGGGTTATTCCACGAGCAAAAGAATTCCTCTTTTTGTTGAAGCTTTTGCAACCTTCCTTTTATTTTATATATATGCCATGTCCCAATGGGAAATTAACAACGGTTTTTTTCTTGATAGGCAACCATTCTTAGAGATAGAATTATAATTTCTATTACATATTTTCATTGAGTTTAGTATATTTTTGTATAATAATCTATTATTATCATGCGGTCTGATGATCCTAATTTTTGTGAAATATATGGATTTGTATGCATATGAATGTTAGTTTAATATGCTACATCATTAATTATTTGTCATAAGCAGAGTAAGTTGCAATTTTAAAGGCTGCAAGAGGTTGATTTTTTAAGATAATACGTTAATATGTTGATTTTGAAGAAGTTTTCCAATTTTTTACGTTACTTGAAATGGACTACATTCTAATTTTATTATATTATTATCATGATACAATTTATTATTACACTGTACATTTTTAATTATGTTTATATTTTACTATTCAAATGTCTGCATTTAGGCCTCGATCATGTACATGTTCAATGAAACGACAAGTGTTGTATAAGTGCAAGAATGTTTTCCAAATTTTGCAATATACTTGATTGAAAAACAATTTTTACTATTCAATGAGTTTGCAATATCATCGTCGTCATCATCATCATCATCATTATTGATGTTCTCCGGTTCCAATTTATTTTATTTTATTTTATAAATGAAATATATCCGTACAACGCACGGGTGAAACACTAGTATATATATAAGAAAATGGGTAGTAATTCTAGGATCTTTTTCCCACCTAAAAAGATATTAGAATCTATTATATACATTTTTTTTATCTTTTCAATTTTTAAAATTTTAATTTAAATAGTAGTTGTAACCACCAATTTTTCACATTTATCCAACAATTGTAAATATTTTATTTACTTTGTTTTTTCTCATATTTTCTATTTAAGAATATCTTTTATTTTCCATGTGAGTTTTCATATTCCCCCACGTTATTCCTTCTTACCTACCCACCTTTCACCTTTATCCAACAATTGTAATTTACTTTGTTTTTTCTCATATTTTCTATTTAAGAATATTTTTTATTTTCCATGTGAGTTTTAATATTTCCCCACGTTATTCTTTCTCTCCTTCCTATGTATTTCTGCTGCACGCAACTAGATTTAAATGTGTTATTCTACTACCTACAAGCAGATTTAAATGCATTGTGTGTTAGAATTTTTAACTTCCAAAACATTTCCTTTCTCGGCTCATGCGTTTTCATTTATATGTATATCAGCATAAGTTGTAAAGCCTCGTTGTTCCACATTCAATGCCAATACAATTATATTATTATTTTTTTCAATGGTAACTACTCACTATTCCCATTTACCCAACGGTTAAAATAAATAATAATTATAGTGCCAATATAATTACCCTGTTGGATATTAATAATGATATATCTTTCTTAAACACGATAATTAATTGATATATGACATTTAGAGCAACAAGAGATATATAGCAATACCACTTAGCAGCATAATTCAAATTGCCCAATGGGAATAATATGTTGATATAAGCTTTAAAAATATATAATAACAATATAGGTTAAACCACCAAACTTTGTATATTACTTTTTTTGTTTTCTTTTTTAGAACCCCCCAAGTTCCACGGTAAAAGTTCCAAGCTTTTGATTAAGATGGGATCAAGAAACAATTATGGAATGATATGTGTTTGAGTCGTTTCTTTTCCTAAAGTTTTGTTGGCCGGAATCTCTTTAATGTTGCAAAATGATACAATTTTTTTACACATTATTTTTAATTTTATTTTATTTTATTTTTGTAAGAAACATGTAACTCACGATAACCGTATGAACAAGGATCGATGTAGTATCTTTTGAATCAGTTGGAGTCTTACACCTTACATCTTTGGGCACGATCTATACTTTTGTGTTCACGGTAGGCTTAAATCAACACTGGAGAATTATTGTTCTTGGTCTGACACTGTGGCTAAGTGAGGTGGGGAAATAGTAGAAAATTTTCCTTTTATACGAAAACAGATATTTTTCTATATAATAAATAATAACTAATTCACTTTGTAAAAGTAGAAATATAACGCGATTAATAGAAAAATTTAGCGAATTCAGTATAAAGTCTACAAGAAATAACACAGTGAAAATATAATTCACCTGAAATATACAAATTTGTTATATAGTGCAAACACACTTAATCAGTTAAAATTATTACATGACAATGATATAGTTATCTCTGATCCATCATTATTTCTTTAATCACTCATTGTTTCCCGTACATCCCACGGGACATAGATTAGTAAGAAGAAAAGCTTAAGGGGAAAAACTAAGGTGGAATCTATAAATAAGGGGCCAGTTTGGACCCCTTTTCACATTTCTCCCCAATAAGTGCCAAAATTTCCCCCATCTCTTCAAGGTAGAAAAACCTAAAAATAGGATTAGATCCCTTTATTATTTGCATGAAGTTGAACAAGGGAGAACACCGCTAGAAATGCTCTTAGGAGAAGAAAAAATTAAACACGCTATTAATATAGTAGGAAAAAAACTATTTGTGAAAATTGTTAACAAAATGTATGACATAAAATCATGACATGAAAAAGAAATAATTGTATGACATAAAAACATGTGGCCCATGTGATTATTATTTATTTAAAAGTAATATAATGTGTTAAAAAAGATCCTATCTTCAAGTCAAACTTTTTGTATAGGTTTTTGTTAAAATAGCACAACTCAATATAGTGGTTTATAATTTAGAACAAATAAAAATTGAAAACGAGTGTGTATTTATAGGATGAATTGAGTGTTATGCATGTTCTCAATATATCATTTTCACAATTAAAGGAATTTTAGAAAGGTTTATAGACTCGAACCTAAGATGAATGGAGTATATGCACATCTTTTTTCGATATAACAATCTTTTCATGTGCCCAAAAAATTTAATAATAATAAAAAAATATGTGTTTGGTCTTGGCCGAAACTATGTCCATGTTCTTTATGTGATCATAAGTTCTGATCTTAATATACAGAGACATGTTACCTGTAGGGAAGTTTTTACAAATGTTTTTATAAAATATAAGACACATTCATCATCTTACTTTTAAATTACTTTTTCCTTGGTCACACAATACATAAGATTAAAATGGTAAATCACTCTATTTTATAAAATATTTTATAAAGACTTTCCTACGAATAATCTCTTTCTAATATATTATTGATAGGATAAAATCGCAAGCGTACAATACTGTTCTTGATTGAAAGAATCCAAAATGTTTATTCCACTGGAAAAGTTATCATCTATTAACACATATATTAATTTTAAACTAATTGAATTATGGAGTTTAGAGAATGAAGAGCGTTGAGACTCATAAATCTACAATAGACGAGCATTCCAATTATAAAATTCCGCTCAAGAAATTTCACAATTACGTACTCACAATTAATTTCACAAAATTGCTTCATAGTTTTTTTCAAGTAAAATCAAACCTACCTACTTAAGTAAATTAACTATATCTCTATTCAAGTTTTAACCTAATTGAATACATTAAAGAACAAGAAACCGTAAAATTGATTATACAAATCATAAAAGTATATCTCTATCTTTCATACAATTTGTGTTTTCTATTAAAGTGCCAAATTGGTTATAATTTAACTCTCAGTTTTCTCATGAATTCACAAACACAATTATAAGTTGATAGGCTATAGATTAAGATCACAATAGAAAATAAGTACGTAAAGGTGATAAGAGTCATGAATGAAAATGTCTAGTTACCCATAAATAATAATAATAATAATAATAATAATAATAATAATGTAATAATAATAATAATAATAATAATAATAGTAACATAAAGATCCATAGAGTGTAGTGAGTACATAACCAGATTTTTGAAGAAAAAGATGAAGAAATAATTGTACAACACAATTGCATCAATATTCAAACTCCCTCCTTTCCTCTTGAATCCCTAACTCTTCTTGTCTCAAAAGTCTTCAAGGAAAAAATTTCCTAGCGTGTTATATACGCCTCTCCCCCCGCCCCCCCCAGCCCACCAAATTTTAGGGTCTGTTTGGCATTGATTATAAACTAAATGGTTTATAACACATTTTGGATTTTAAATTCTTGAGACACTTATCAAATTCTCTTATTGACACCTCACCCCCAAAACACATCAAATAACAACTTTTCAAAATTTAACCAATCAAATTAAGCCATATATCTTCAAAATTTAAATTTCAAAATATATTATAAACTAATCTAATTATAAACGATACCAAACGGACCCTTAATTCCCATGCCTCTTACGCTAATTAGGTCAAAAAGGGGATCAAAATAATGAAAAGAGGCCCATTCTCGGATCTAAAAAGGACAATTTGTAGAATGCATTGCACAAGCTGACACCAAGCTACAGAAATTCCACCTTCTAGTACACAGGTTGTGGCAAAAATGTTAGAACCCAATTGCAACATTTTGATATAAACTATGCCTTTTTGATGTCACACCTCAATTTCTTGCAAATTCAGTCCTTTGTGACTTTAACTCTTTTATGGCGGTTCAGAACTATTTGATGCTACTCAAATTGGTCTTTGTATTTTTTGAACACTTGAAATATGAATTCATTTTGTTCTTCAAGCATGTTACAACTTACAACCTTCTAGTAGACAGGTTGTGGCAAGTATGTTACAACCTGATTACAACCTTCCCATATAAACTTTGCCTTTTGATCCAAAACCTCTATTTCTTACAAATTCTATCCTTTGTGACTTCAACTCTTTTATGGCTGTTTAGAACTATTTGATCATACTCAAAATGGTCTTCGTACTTTTCAAACACTTGAAATACGACTTCCTTTAGTTCTCCAAAAAGTGCGAGTCGGTCTTAAACTCTTCAACTTTGGCCATTTTAGCCCCTAAAGCTCTTAAGCACTATCTCTAATGGTATCCAAATAACATTTTAGGTAGAAACCCACTCATATACTAAATATTTATCAAGCAAAAAGGCTCAAAATAAAATGTAAAAACACAGCTCATCTTTTGTGTGTGAAGACTAAAGATTTATCTATAAAGAAAACGAGCATGGACGAATGGAGGGGCAAGCCGGCTAGCTTTAGCATGTGTTGGCCAAAAAGTTTGAAATTTTAAATAGAAAAATTTTAAAAATCGGGCTCCATACACAGAGTCCAATTTGGCTCCATAGAAATCAGCTAATTGCCTTTGTCCATTATTCTTTTTATTCATACTACAACCGTGTCATTAAAAAATATGAATTTGAAACAAGCTACATTTTTTACACGTTTATATTATATTGCTCTTTCATGTGTTTATGTTTTCCGATTTTTCTACAAAAAGCTTAGCTTTTGTCTGATAGACATATGGCTAAGGCGGTTGCCGAAGTAGAGCACAAGGGACCCAGCTCCACCTCAACAAATTTAATTCCCCCCATCCCCAAAAAAAAAGGGCCTTATCCCCAAAAATTAAATTGTCAGATAGACCATCCACCCCGCCCCCTTTCAAAGACAACGCGACCCCCAAACTTCTCTTGATTGCTTTCTTAGATTATCCGCTAGACCGGTGACTTACCGCCGGTGATATACCCACCCCACCCCCATTTCAGAAACAACGCAACCTCTTTCTAACTTCTCTCGCTAGCTCTCTTTCATTAAAAACCACCGGACCAGTGACTCTTTGGTAGCGACAAAGGCATAAACCCGCCCCTCCACTCAGCTCCGGCACCCAACCCCCAAAAATCTTTCCATCTCTCTTGATCGCGTTGGACCAATAGAACCCATTATCCCCTGCTACCGGAGCCGAAACCACCGATTCTCATTGCCAAATCATCCTCTTTTCTTGCAGGTAAATTTCTGTTTGAAGTTTTTGCTTACTTTGTTTTTGTATTCGCCCAATTGTTGAAGCCCCCTTCCGCGGTTCTTATGAAAAGTTGTTTGAATGCAAGGTTTTGGCAGTTGGCGCCTGGTTAGGATTAGAAATTTAGATATATATATATATATATATATATACTTGCATTTAATACCACGAAGAATCATAAATTTCTTGTCCTTCAGTTGGGGGAAAAGGTGGATTAAAATGAATCTTGTGTTTTATCATTGATGGATTTTTAACATTAGGTCATAAAACAAGATTTCTTTCAAAGAATTTGTGACTGATCAAGGCTGAACTAGAGACAAAGTCTAGGTTTGGTCGAATATAGCTTTATCTTTAGTGCAGCCTTGATGAGTCACAAATTCTTTGAGATAAATCTTGTTTTATGATCTAATGTTAAAAATCCATCAATGATAAAACACACATTCACTTTCATTCACCTTTTCCCCAGATGAAGGACACGAAATTTATGATTCTTCATGGTATCAAATGCAAGTGTGTATATATATATATATATATATCTAATCCCAACCGAGCGCCAACTGCCAAAAACCTCTTATTCAAACAATTTTCTATAAGAACCTCGGGAGGGAGCTTCAACAATTGGGTGAATACAAAAATAAAGTAAGCAAAAACTTCAAAGAGAAATTTACCTACAAGAAAAGAAGATGCTCCAACGGTAAGAATCGTTGGTTTCGGCTTCGGCCGGGGAGGGGGGTTCTACAGGATCAACGCAATCAAGAGAGAGGAAAATATTTTTGGGGGTTGGGTGCCGGCGCTGAGTGTGGGCAGGTTTATGACTCCGTTGTTGCCGAATAGTCTTCGGTCTGATAGTTTTTAATCAAAGAAAGCGAGCGAGAGAAGTTTGGGGGAGAGGGGGAGAAGGTTGATTTGTTTTTGAAATGGGGGAGCGGGGTGGGTGCCCGCGCTGCGTGGGCAATGGTGTATGCCTCCATCGACGGGGTGAGTCACCAGTCCAGCGGATAATCTAAGAAAACGATTGAGATAAGTTTGGGGTCGCATTGTCTCTTGAAAGGGGTGGGTGGGTGATCTATCTGACAATTTAATTTTTGGGAGGTAGGGCCAGTCATTTTTGTAAGGGGGATTAGATTTGTTGAGGTGGTGCGAGTCCCTTGTACTCCACTTTGGCAGCCACTTCAGCCATGGGTCTTCCATATAAAAAACTAAGCTTTTTGTCGAAAAATTGTTATGCTTTCTGCGTGAATTTTTGGTTTTAGGTTTCTAATTGGGTAAATTTCACAAAAGGTCCCTAATCTTTGGTAAAATGTATCAATTTCATCCGTATTCTTTTTTTTCAACATGTAGAGTCTCTAACCTTTTGAAAACTAGAACAAAAAGTCCCTCTTAACATTTTTCATCCAATTTCACCATAAGTCAATGAAAAAGGACATTTTCCCCTTTGACTTTAGATAAGGAAAATAAAATAGAAAAAGCAAGCTTAAAAAAGGGGAAAAAAAGAAAAAATAAAAGGCTACTTGAACAATAAGAAAGAAATCTTTATCTCTTGCACCCATTGACACAACCATTACCACTGCTAACACTTTCTATACTTTAATTTTGGGGAATAAATTACAAATAAAAGCCATTGTGCCATAGAAAGAAAAAATTGAAGTAAGGAAAGTGTTAACGGTAGTGGTTGGGTTAGTGTATGAAAGAGATAAAAATTTATTTCTTATTATTTAAGTAGTAAATTGCTACTTACTTAAAAAAAAGTAGTATTTTACCTTTTTCCTTTCTTAATTTCTATTTTATTTTCCTTATCTAAAGTCAAGGGTAAAAATGTCATTTTTATAGACTTAACGGTGAAATTAGATGGAAAATGTTAAGAGGGACCTTTCATGCTAGTTTTCAAAAGGGTGGGGGACTCTACGGGTTGAAAAAAAAGAATATGGATGAAATTGATACATTTTCCAAAGGTTGGGGACCTTTTATGAAATTTACCCTTTATTTTAATATATTCTGAAGAATAGTGAAATGGTATATAAAGTGTTATATAACATAATCTATGTGATGTGATTTTTTTTGAACGAAATATGTGATGTGATTTGTTAATCACAATAAGTTATTTTGTCGAAATAAATGATTTTTAATAACAAGAGGTGTGTTTTGATAATATTAAATTGTAAAGTGTAAAATTGTAATTTCTTAAAACACGTTATGTAAACTGTCAATACACTATAAACACAGGGTGTGTTATGCAAAATTTTCTTATTTATTTTATTAAACATTGAAGGGTAGTAATTTTGTTTTATTGCCTACAATGGTGAATTGAATGGAACCATTATTAAAGATACCCAAAATGTTTACCCGCGAAAGGGTGGTGGGGTTACACCGCCACCCTGCCTTTATAGGGGGCTGTTATTGGCCCTTCCACATCCCACTCACATGTGAGAGGGCCAATAACAGCCCACATGTAGGCAGGGTGGCGGTGAACACAACTCTTAAAGATACTTTGTACTAATTTTTAAAAGGTTGGGAACCACATATGTTAAAAAAGGGGGGGATAAAGGTTGGGATCGTTCGTGAAATTTATCCTTCAAAGGTTCTTTTGTCAAATTTTTTCCCACTTTTATTCTACAATATTTTTTTATAAAAAAATTAATTACATATGATAATTGAATTATAATAAGTAAATTGAGAACAAGGTGTTGTCATCATAGTCATCACTATTGAAAATATTTACACTGACCCACAAAATTCACCTACTTGCATTATGACTTTTTATTGTTGAGTAGAACTGTAACAACCCACTCCATTTTGATATGATATTGTCCTCTTTGGGTCTAGCCCGGACATGGGATTAAAAGTGATAAAAAGAGAAAGGATAAATGTAAAATATGTTAATATTTATAATAGACAACTTTAGTTGATTACTTTAAAATGTTTTAAGTTTCCTTATAGTTAATGATTTTAGAGTTTTCAAAATGCATTTATATAGTGCTATTCAAGAGCTCCGCATAGATACTAAAAACTCATTATTTAGACTTCATTCGACATTTCAAAATTAAGTCAGAAAAATGAGTCGACAAAAAGACCAAAAAAAAGTCAATACATGGCTGCCACGTGACAACTATGTAGTGGAACAACACATAAACCATGTGAGAAAAATGGAAAGAAATGTGGAGCGATTCTAAATGGGATAAGTGGCATGCAATGAATTATAGTCATTTGTCAAAAAAGTGTTGGAGACCTATTGCTATAAATAGGTAAGTTTTTCCCATTTCTCTTTGCACCATCGTAAGTCTCTCTCTCCCTCCCACTTATACAAATTATTTCTTGGTCCCTTGTGCTTTAACCTAGCTATGCCCCACTTTGGTCCCTCAACTACCTAATTATACTCTTTAGACAAGAAAATTCTATATCTGATTCACCAAAATAATAGTGTACACCATTCACCTACAAGGGGGAGAATAGCAAGGAAAACCATTGTCTAAACAAGTGAGAAATCCTCTTGAATATGATCTAAAACTTGTTGTAGAGAATGTAAAGTTTAAGACAAGGAGAAGCTAAAGAAGGATGAATCAAAGGAAGAAGAAAACTACAACTAAGTAAAGAGATCCCAATAAGAGATTTAATGTGAGTGATCTTTACACAGTTTATGTGTTCTTTGAATATGCATGCAAGAAATATTTGAGAAATATTCATGTGTTACATGTTCTTGTGATCATGATGATTCTATATGTAATGTGTAAGGAGTTTTCTTGAAACTCAATTGTTATTTATTATGAAATTGTTCATGAGAATGATGAGATAAGTTGTGTTCTCCTAAAATGCAATAATTATATGCAGTGATTTCATGTTTTGCATAGAACGTAAAAGCACAAGTGCTTTCAAAAGAAAAGGAATCACATCAATATCTTCCCTATCAGTTTCAAAAAAGAATTATGTTCAGTATATGAATTGTTTGGTGCCAAGGCACCTCTTTTCAAGTTGGGTTGTGGGATACTACCTAGGTAGTCTATGATCAAACTTTCTTACTAAAGTATAGTTTTGTGAGATACTTAGGTGATCTATGATCAAAACCTTGTGATATATTATGGTACGAGTACCAACTGAATATGTTACATTGAGCACTCAGGGTAAGATAGCTCTATGATGTAATTGGGGCCCAAAATCAAGTTTTTAAAAGAAAACTTGCATGTGTAAAGATTTTTCACTGAATATTCTAATATTCATTGTTTTCCATGTTTTTCATATTTTTAGGTGTTTGGAAGAAATCTATGTGATATGTTAATCCAGCTCTTAGAAGCTCTCAGACGGTTGTCCGTATGCTTATGTTATCGAGACGGACTTTGGGGACTAACCGGCCTCATCACTGCAAACTATTGGCATTGGTTGATGTAAATAATGGATAGTAAAAGAACATTCCTAGAACCAAATGGACGGACTAACCCATGACATGGCTGAGTTGGATAGTTGAAATACCGATACTTCTAAAAGTATCGGTAAAATAGAATAACAGTTTGACAGTAGAAATACTGATACTTCTGAAAGTATCGATAAAATAGAACTTTTGCAGAACTTTGGCTAAATAAATAGGCACTCAAATCCTATTGATATGAACTTATTACAAGCTATATCCTTCACTTGTGAATCTAAAATGAGTTTAGTCACAAATTTTGACACATTCTAAAAAAAAAAAAAAAGAGAAAAGTAATGAACATTAAAATAATAATAACAACTACACTTAAACCATTGACAAGGAGAAGCAAGTAGCTCTCGGCTGGAGCGCTACATACATTTTCTTGTATAAAAAATAATTTTACTCCTTTGATTTTCTTATTTTTCTTGTTTAAAGTTAGATATGAATAAAAGTGAAATACACAATAAACAAAAAGGGGGGAAAACTAAGTTACAAAATAGTACCAACTATCTCGTATCATTTAAGTTGATTTTTTTATACATTAACCAAAATTTATTTACTGAGAGTTAAGGACGGATTCATATTTTCTCCTATTTTATAAACTAGAATTAACAAAATAAATTTTATCTTTATTTTCTAAAGGGTATGTAATGTGTTACAAAATACAATATAAAAGGTGTGATTTGTTAGTGTAAAAAAAAAAGAAAGAAAGAAAGGGTAATTTCATCTAAAAAGTAATTTTTAAAATTATTTAAAAAATAATTAGGGTGTAAATTGCTATTTCTAAAAAATATCATGCGTAAATTGTAAATACACTATAAATATAGGGCGTATTTCGTAAGTTCCCCAATAGTAAATAATAAAGGAAAAAATTATTAAAAGAACAAAGAACATTTTTAATTAACAACTGATCTAAGAAAATTTGTTTATGATTCTTCTCATGAACAAATTTGCTTCTTATAAAATTAGTGTTTAATTTTTTAAAAAATATATTTTTCATTTTCTAAAATAATTATTCTATTTACTTTTTATATATTTAACGTGAATGAGTTAAAAAAATATCTTTAACAGTGAGATTGGATGAAAACCGTTAGCAGAGACCTCAAATGTGAACTTTTAGATTGGGTACCCAAACATTGAAAAAATAAAAAAAGAAAAGGGACGCATTTCTCATTTTGGAAATTTTGGGACCTTTCTTGAAATTTATCCATTCTTTTTATTATTTTCTCCCAACCGACAGTTTTTTTTTTTTTTATTGGGCTAACTAATTTGAAACTCTAATATATATCCCGAAAATCCTAATTCGTCAATTTCTATTTCAAAAAAGTGAGTTTGAGTTTTTTATTTTAATTCTAGACTTATATTTCAACGAAATGATATTGAAAACTACATACTTGGAGGCATCCAAGGAAATTTATCGACTTGGGGATCATCACATGCTCGTTACTCGCACTATCTGTCGTGCCAATGGACAAGTTAATCCTGGATTTGAAATAATTTAGCACGATCATTCTCATGCTCTAAGTCGATAATAACACAAGTTCTACGCAAATGGACAGTGTCAGCCAAATATATCGTTGTTTAGAATTATCTATTCATTACTTAAATATTCACATATCATTGTTCAGTATTATTCATTCATTACTTAAAATCCGTCCGGCGTCCACCATATTTGACAGCAGAATAGTACTTTGTCTAGATTTAAGACTGATCTTTAATTCAGTTGACATTTTCACATTAGAAGATGGGTAGATAATTATAAATATAAGGACACAGTCGCTAATTCAATCTTCAAGAAAGAGTTAAAAGTTTTTGGTTTAGATAAATAGTATTGACATAATACTCCTTGTCGGACGTTAAAGTACACCACCGTGTAAGCTATCTGCATTTTACAAGTTGAACCAAACACGCCCTTGCATGTTCGTCCCCGTCGTTACATGGCCACCGCTGCCAGTATGTTGGACTAAGTCCAAAAACATGGTAAATGTGCTCTAAATTTCAAAGCTCCCTCTAAATTCCACTAAAATATCTAACGGTATTTGATCATTCGGTTCGTGTTATAGGGGCCGCATAATGTTAAAAACACAAGAAATCACTATTTGTTTCATGAAATCACTAATTAGTGATTTATTGTGTATGCAGATTCCGTAACTGAGCCGACGTCGTTACTATAGAAAAACTGATTTTACATTACAATAGAATTTGATCAAGTTAATCACATTAACACATTTTACGAAACCCACATGTACTATACGCATCACGATCGGTCATTTCTAGTATTGAATGGGTTTCTATTTCAAAATAAAATAGATTTGATAATTGGTGGAGGAATGAATTAATTAGTACCCTTTGATTAATGCATTCAAGAAAACGATCTATAAATACAGAGGTTTTTGTGCTATAGTTGCACAATTCTATCCAACACATAAATAAACCAATGTCCTCTCTTTCGTGTACATGGGCCGTCACCAGTACCGCCATCAGCACTTCCTCTTCTCCGCCTATTCCCCGCAAGCCACCCACCACTAAGCACACGAGACGTGTTCGTGTGTCATGCAATGTGACAAATGATGATAAAGTTGAACCAAACTCCCAAGGAAAATTCGATAGGAGAAACATGCTTCTTGGCTTGGGAGGCCTATATGGTTCAACGCTAACGTCCAATACATCGGCTGTAGCCGCCCCAATAGAGCCGCCGGATCTTAGCAAATGTGGTCAGGCTACAAACTTAAACACCGGGCAACTACTCGATTATAATTGTTGCCCACCCTTAGAAGACAAGATCATCGATTACAAGCTTCCCACACCCACCGTCATGAGGGTCAGACCTGCTGCGCATTTGGTCAAGAAGGACTATATTGCCAAGTACAACAAAGCTGTAGAACTCATGAAGGCCCTTCCGGAGGACGATCCCCGAAATTTCATTCAACAAGCCAATATACATTGTGCTTATTGCAATGGTGCATATGACCAAGTGGGGTTCAAGGATTTGGACATTCAAGTTCACAATTCTTGGCTCTTCTTCCCTTTCCACAGATGGTACCTGTATTTCTATGAAAGAATCTTGGGGAAGCTAATTGGAGATCCCACCTTTGGTTTGCCATTTTGGAACTGGGATAATCCAAGGGGAATGACTATGCCACCAATCTTTATCGACCCCAAAGCACCAATTTACGACCCAAAGCGTAACCAGGCTCATTTGACGACCATCCTCGACCTTGGCTACGGCAATAAAGACAGTGACCGGAGTCCATTGCAAACAGTGGCCAACAACTTAAACATAATGTACAACGAAATGGTTCGTAACGTTAAGGTGATCGAGGATTTCATGGGAAATCCTTATCGAGCCGGAGATGCGGTCAACCCTGGGCCTGGGACGTCCGAGCGCGGCTCGCACACTGCGCTCCACATGTGGGTGGGAGACCCAAGGGAGCCTAGTGGAGAGAATATGGGCAACTTTTACTCCACTGGTCGAGATTCATTGTTCTTTTGCCACCACGCAAATGTTGATCGAATGTGGACAATATGGCGAAACCTAAGAGGCCCGAGGCCGAAGGATTTCACCGATCCAGATTTTTTGAATGCCAAATTTCTATTCTATGACGAAAACAAACAATTAGTCCGAGTTAAAGTAGGGGACACTTTGTCCAATGAGAAAATGGGATATGTATATCAACAAGTAGATATTCCATGGCTCAAATACCGGCCACTGCCTCGAGTACAAAAGCCAAGAGTGGCAACCTCTTCGGACGCGCCATCGGTATCAAAAGTTAAGTTCCCAGTGAGCTTAGACAAAATCGTAAAAATCCTAGTCCCCCGTCCAAAGAAATCAAGGAAACAGAAGGAGAAGGAAAAGGAAGAGGAATTGCTCGTAATCGAAAAAATAGAAGTGGACACGACTAAGTTTGTAAAGTTTGATGTATTTGTCAACGACGAAGATGAAAACAATGACGAATTGGACAAGTCCGAGTACGCAGGGACCTTCGCGCAAGTGCCACATAAGCATCGGGGGCCTTCAAAGGTGAAGCCATTTATAAGGCTGGCATTAACAGAGGCTTTGGAGGACTTGGATGTTGAAGATGATGACGCAATCTTAGTGACTTTGGTTCCAAGAGCCGGTGATGTCACCATTGGTGGTATCAAGATTGTATATTCCTCTGTTTGAGAATGTTAGCTTTTTCATTAATCCCATGTTGTTTTTATTTTCTAGTTACAATAAATAAATGCATGTATGAGATGTTTGCAGGAGTTTGAAGTGTTGGGACTTCAATTTAAAAAACATTGATGGCTTGTGTTCTTCATTTTGGGCTCCAAATAAGGGTATCCAATTGGTCTTAACTCCCATAGAAGTCTCAAACTTAGGGTAATATGTTTGAGTAATTTTAACTTTAACTTCTGCTTCTTATAAATATTCTTTGGAAAAAATCTCCAAGTTTCTCCCCAAACTCTTTTGAGCAGAGGATTGAGAAAGCACTTACAAGAGATATACTGTTAAATTATTACTAGTATACCGATATATGGTGCGCGCCGACTGTAAGAATCGAACGGAGAAGTAGTAGAGGAGGAAGAAGAAGATTTTGTAGAAGAGATGAGTTAAGGAGGATGAAGTGCAAAATTTCTGAAGAATCAATGATTGATTCTGTTAATGTGTCAATACAGTTATAAGATGCAAGAAACCACTTGGTTTTAGAAACCACCCTTGGTTTCTTGTATTTTATAACTTTGTTGGTAAATTAAAAGAACCAATTATTGCTTTTATAGAAGTATTCGGATGAAGTGTGACAAGTATTTGTGATATACAGGACATCTACTTTTTTTTTGGGCTGTAGGGGAGAAAACCTCCTTTACGGTCAGTAATACTTTCATAAATACAGTGATATTGAGAAACAAGCCGGGTAGTGGCGAAATAGTAAAGACCATACATCTCACGAATTCTTTCATAAAAACGGTGAGATTGAGAAACAAATCTCTAGTCATCCCACCGTCTATCACAGCAAACAGAGTCACCTTTGGTGGAGCCAAATGGGGGTGGAGTGGAAACGGCCGGGCAGCATTTTAAAAGCCCGTTTGATTATATTTATAAAGTCAATTTATAAATGTAACTTATAAAGAGTGAAAATAAGTGATGGAGATTTAATTAAAATTTAAAATGTATGGTGATTGTTAAGTAGTTGTCAAATCAATGATAGATAAATTTATAAATCAAAAAAATAAACTAGTCTAAACAAGCCCTAAATTTCTTGCTTTTAATTTGTACACTGAAATAATTTTGAGAGGTGACGTGATTCTTCAATCACAACGTATTGGAAAGGCAAAATTGCAATTGATCCTCTATGAGTGACTTCATTTGTCATTTTGGGGGAAAATGGGGTAAAAAAAAAATCAAGAGGTTAATTTGGAAGTTTCCTAATCAAATCAGGGGACCCGTACGAACTCGTAGGCTGCCCACGTGACACCAACATGGTAGCCATGTTAGCGATCAACACGTGGCCCGCAAGAGCTCTATAGAAAAATTCGTCATTTAACTATCTATTTAACTTTGTTTGCCAACATTTCTATATTTTTAGGGCATCCTCATTATTATTAATACATAGAGTCTTGATACATTACCACGGCTATAATAATTTTAGGGTGGTTAAAATGGAACACTACTATGGTTATATTATTATTATTATAATAATAGTAATGATAATAATTTGACAAAAAAGAACGAACTAAAGCTGCATGTTCGCTACTGTTTTTATTTTCAATTTTTCAAAATGTTGAAAACTTGCTCACCTTTGTATTTATAGAAATGTACTTAAAAACCAAAGAAAAGTTTTATGAAGAAATCAAAATCGGTTCATAATAATGTATAAAATTGAAACGTCAATAAAAAATGTTTAACAATGAAAACACAAAAAAAAATAATAAATAAATAATAATAATAAAATAAAAAATAATTATTTTTTCTCATATTATTACACTTGATACAAATGTGTCATTCATGAGGAGATGAAACTCATGAGACTACATGTTAATTAATTGTTTTATTCCTCGACAATGACTCGAATATGCTTTCATGATTTAAATATGTACGAATCTAAATATTGACCTGAATAATACACTGAAAATATGAACACATAAAATCGTATGATTGGACGCTCAACGTGAAAATCAAGAACGAATAGAGATATATCGTTTTCTACTTAAATAAGAGTCTGCTAATGAAAATCCAAAGGAAAATCCAAAAGTGACAAGTAAAGGTGGGTCACTTGAAACCATTGCTAGAGTGACATTTATACTTGTCAAGAAAATATCTCTAAATATTTTGGATGGTCGGATGGAGCATTGCCCTCGTGTCTAATAAAAAATAGCATTATTCTAAAATACCCACGCGTATTATTATTATAATAAAATAATAATAAAAATACCACTATCCTAAAAATATATTAGTGACTGGGGATAAGGGGTAGCCCAAGTAGATAAAAACTCACCCTTACCGAGTGAGACTTGGGTTCGAATTCCCCCAACATCCCCCACCCCTTCATCCCCCTTGTAATCAATATATATATATATATATATATATATATATATATTGGTGATCAATAAATAACATCTATATCTATATATATTAGTTAAATGACTTAAGTAGTTAGTACACTTTTTCCCGCTTAAAGTGGGTTCTATAATTTTTCTACTAATGTCAGGATTGCATCCTTGGTTTTTTTGTTACTTCCTTAGCTATGGGTATTCTGGTAAATTTATTGTCAACCCTTTACGCTTCCATTTCTCAATGTTCATTTCGCTGAGCATCTTTCTCTGGTAGCTTATCTTATCCTTCAATCACATCTATATCTATATCTATATATTAATTAAATGGCTTAAGTGGTATACTTTTTCCCGCCTAAAGTGGGTTCTATAATTTTTTTAATGATGTCAGGATTGCATCATTGGTTCTTTTGTTATTTCCTTAGCTATGGGTATTCTGGTAATTTTATTCTCAACCCTTTACTTTTTCATTTCTCCGCGTTCATTTCGCTCAACCTCTCTCTCTGGTAACTTATCTTATCCTTCAATCACATTCGGGAATTTCGCTGGATTATGTGTTTCTCTTGATTTGTTTTGCTTAATTGCCTTGTTGGAGATGAATTTTGAAAGGTATTTTTTGGATTTCTTTGATTTGAATTCCTTTAGTTCGTTTCAGTTACCAAATTCCTTTAATTGGTGCTAATTTTGTTTCTTCTCTCTACCGCTTCTCTGTAATGAGTCATCAGATTTTTCTTTTTTTTAATTGTTGGCGGACACGCTTTATATGTATCTCTATCTCCGTATCTCGATGCCCTACACTATCGATCTCTGTATCTTCACGTGCTCGATGAAGATTTGCTTTGAAATATACTCTTGAATCTGATCGCTGACAATCTAGATGGATTGGTGAATAAGTTTTACAGGGGCGTTCATATGCCGAGGAATCGTATAATGGACAGAGTCATGGGGTTGGGGGTACAAACTTACATTGGGAAGTTCAAGTGTGGTGTTAAGCCAACCAATGGCTATCATCATTTCTCAGGCGAAACATAGTGTTCCTTGCAATATGATTTTCAATTTTGTTACGTTTGCAGTGTTTTATCTATTTGCTTTGAATATCTATATGTTTATGCCTTAAGCTTGTGATAAAGTGATTGATCATTGGTTTGATGGAAAAAAGTGGCAAGTTATCATTTGTGATCCCTAGGGGTGTTAAATTTACAGTGTACCCCTTATATACGGGCATTTCTACTGGCATGAAATCATAATTCTCTCTCCAATTGTTTCCTTTAATAATCCATAGGATTATATTTGCTAATTCTTGATGCCTTTACAACTCCACAGATATAAATTTGGCTAAGTAGATAAGGTTGTAGTCACTAGACATGGATGTAGTCACTAGACATGGAGATTTCCTAAGGCTCCCACAGTAAATATAACGTGAGCAGCCCATAGTGAAAGAATGTAATGGAAGCCACAAATTTGTGTGACTACAGTCACTTTTGTAGTTGTGTTTATTTAAGCTTTGCCAATCATATGCATAAATTATTTTGTTTGTGTGACTACAAGTTTCAATATGTTATTCTAATAAATGAGATGATGTTAATTCTGCTTCTCTGATATCTATTTAGTAGTTTAGTCATAGGCCATTTTATTTAATCAAATATGGATTTGATTTGAATTGGGAAGAAGAAATTAATGGATGCATAGTTTCTCAGTTCTTATTAATGGTGAGATATCAGGATTATCCAAGGCTCAGAGAACCATTAATGGGGTGATTTTCTTAATTCCCTCCAAACCAGTGTTGCTGTTTTATGGAAAGCAGGCCTGTCGTGACTAAATATTTGGACAGATGAACAATAAGAACCTGCATATTTGGGCAGAGGGGAATGAAGTGGCAGACTAATGGATCCTATATGAAAGTGTGTAGCTAAACTTCATACTGTGTCATGGGTTAAACGGGTATCATGAATAAATTTTTAATATTTTTTCAACTCCCTCTTTTTTGTTTTATTGTGGTTATGCATTACATTATTTTCTGCTTTTATGAGTATGATTTATAATGAGTGAATTTTTCTAGACAAGACTCATAAAACTAGTGGCGTAAATCTTGTGATTACAGACTACTGCATGCCATAGGCTATGATTCACTCAGGAAAATGAAGGTATTTTTCTTGAGTTCTTCTTTTGCTTTATTTCTACTCATTTGAAGAAGAAAGTTCATTTCCCAATCACATACTAACTTCCCTTGGAAAATATGCCCCTGCCATCTTCCCTAATCCAGGTTGCAGTTTTTGGTGTTTGATGTAATTAAACTTGAAAAAATAAAAAATAAAAAAATTGGCCACATGGGTCCTTTTCTTGCCTTTCATTTGTAGATCAGCTTCAGTAAAAAATTTGGCACAAGTCTATATAGTACAAAGATATAGGGCTTTTCTCTCTTGGCCACAAATGCTAGAAAAATTTCACGTTTAGCTTTCTCAAAATTTGTTCTTGTCTGTTGGAAGAATCATTTAGAATTTAGATATTTGATTGCGTAAGATAGTGTATGACAAAAATAGAGTCCATATGAATTCCTAATCACATATAAAATTGATCATTCTTATTTTTTATGTATGATTTTTTTAGTCTGATTGAGTTAGAATGTGAGCTCAATATATTTTATTCTTTGAGTAATTATTTTGTTTGTGATTATCTATGCATAAACTTGAGTCTATGCATGTTTCCATTTTAGGGGGTTAAAGATTATTTCAGAAGGAGATGATTTTTAGTTCATCAAGGTGACATTCAATGACATTTCTCTTATGTTCATGACCACCACCACCCCTCCCAAAAAAAAAAAAAAAAAAGAAAGTGGGGAAAAAGAGGGATTTGTCAAAATTGTAAAATCTATAATTAATAATGTTTGGTGATGATTCCTTTCGTGGACCAATGTGAGTAAATAGTAAGGATCTTAGTCTTTGTTCTTTAATGGGTTCTCTTTGATTTTTAAAATTGTAAAATCTGTAATTAATAATGTTTGGTGATGATTCCTTTCGTGGACCAATGTGAGTAAATAGTAAGGATCTTAGTCTTTGTTCTTTAATGGGTTCTCTTTGATTTTTAAAATTGTAAAATCTGTAATTAATAATGTTTGGTGATGATTCCTTTCGTGGACCAATGTGAGTAAATAGTAAGGATCTTAGTCTTTGTTCTTTAATGGGTTCTCTTTGATTTTTAAAATTGTAAAATCTGTAATTAATAATGTTTGGTGATGATTCCTTTCGTGGACCAATGTGAGTAAATAGTAAGGATCTTAGTCTTTGTTCTTTAATGGGTTCTCTTTGATTTTTAAAATTGTAAAATCTGTAATTAATAATGTTTGGTGATGATTCCTTTCGTGGACCAATGTGAGTAAATAGTAAGGATCTTAGTCTTTGTTCTTTAATGGGTTCTCTTTGATTTTTAAAATTGTAAAATCTGTAATTAATAATGTTTGGTGATGATTCCTTTCGTGGACCAATGTGAGTAAATAGTAAGGATCTTAGTCTTTGTTCTTTAATGGGTTCTCTTTGATTTTTAAAATTGTAAAATCTGTAATTAATAATGTTTGGTGATGATTCCTTTCGTGGACCAATGTGAGTAAATAGTAAGGATCTTAGTCTTTGTTCTTTAATGGGTTCTCTTTGATTTTTCAATTTTCTTGTGCTTTCTAACTTCTAATCTATGATTTCGTCAGGTTGTCAAGGCAAAGAAGGAAGACATTGGAAATATATATGTCATGAAGATCATGGATAAAAAGTTTATCACCACGGAAAATTAAAAAGGCCTATGTGAGATTGGAACACATTTTATTAGTTCATAATAAGACTTTTTCACAATTCAAGATAGTTTCTCTTCTCTATAAAGTCTGATGTCGCATTGCTATATATTTTTTTCATATTTTGGCTGAACTTACATGGACATAAGAATAATATTTGGAATTTGAGTTTGTGAAGGTGGATAAATTTTTTATCAAATATCCAAGGCAAGTAGACAATTTCATAACGTGTATTAGCTTTTAGCATTACATATCATAAAGTTATTCAAGTTTTAAAGTGGTTTTCTAAAATTTGTATTAGGATCATAAATTTTAGTTTAAATGATCATTTGGTAATCCCGTACAACACATGTGTACGGGACTAGTTTTATCCTAAAAAATATAAGTGCCACTTTTTTTATATATTAATCAATTTAACGTAACAAACAAACTTGCTGAAATGGCGTCGAACAGGGATCAAGGAGCTAGTCCAGTGGTTACGGACTTCGCTATTTATTGGGTAGTCCCGGGTTCGAATCCCATGATCCCCTCCCCTCCATCCCCTTTGTAATTAAAAAAAAAAAAAAATGAAATGGCATTGAGCTTATTCTCATGTACGACTTTAAAATCTTAGACATTAAATGAAATTGCATGTTATCTTGTCGAATTCCACAATTGATGAGAAAAAAATGGAATTTCTTACCCTTCAGCTTTGACAATGTGCGGTTGTAGACCTTGGTAATTGGTAAGAGCATCTCCTACGACCTTGGTAATTGGTAAGAGCATCTCCAATGCTCCTGGTCAATTTAATTTCACCATCCATGTGACATCCAAGAAATCATTGAAGAAACCCATGATATCATTTAAGTTCAGTTACTATTCATGTAATTAACAAATCAAGTTAAAATAACCACTGGAACACTTTCGACGTGTCATCCCCATTTTGGCATCGCACGGAACAAAGTATTATTATTACCACGGAATCAAACTATTGTCTAAAGTAAGACACAAGCTATAAAATTCTTCCTCTGTCTTTTTGCATCATGCTATTATCGTTAATATTCAACTAATTATCACGTCTGCTATCAAATGATAATTTCTTTCTGTAAATTTAGTTACATATGGTGGTACTGTGGTGGAACAAAAAAAAAATGTTTTACACTGGAAAAAGAAACGCTTTAACTAAATACTAGTTTTTCCACCTGTGCGTTGTATGAGTTTAATTCCATGACAATATACAATAAATGCTACAAAAATGGTAATACATATAAGGACAATTTAAGTAATTATTATGTAAATATAAAATTGCTGATTAAATATAGCATTTTAAATTGGAGATATGTTTTTTCTTTTTTTTTTTGTTTAATTATTTTAAAACTTTTTTTTTTTTTTATAAATGACATTTGTCGTGTTATTTGTCGTTGCCTTTATACACGGAACTCATTTCCGACTCCAACAAGATATACTGAATTAGGACATAAAAGGGGAAATCATTTGGTTTTTTCCCCTTTATATATATATTTCTTAATTTCTTATTTACTTTTAATGAACAAAATGTGATCTACACTAATTAGACAAAAAAATAAAACTAGAAAACATATACCTTTTTTTCTAAGCCGCCTAATTTAAACAAATATGACCTAAACCAAATTAAATGCCAAACAATAGCTAAGCATCTCTTTTACTTGTTAAAATTTATGTAACTTGTAAAATTATTAAATCGTATTAATAGAATACACAACATTTTTCCTTTTTTTTTTTTGCATGATTTATCTAATTTAAACAAATACAGTGTAAACCAGTGGTTCAAATAGATAGTGCAATGATTAGATACTCACGTTTTGGGTGAGATGTCGCGGATTCGGATCACACATATTTCTTCTCCCCTATCTCCCCCTTGTATTTATTTAAAAAAAAAAAAAGATGTAAACCAAACTAATTGCAAACCAATAACTAAAAGCACTTTATTTATTAACACATACTACTACTTTTAAACTATAGGAATGCATTTTGGTAATGAATATATTTAAAAAATAATATTCTAATTTAAAATTTTAGAATATATGTAAATTACTAATTAGTAACAAAACAATCCCTTAATTATCAAAATAAATTAATATGGTACAATGTTAAGAAAATAGCCCTTATGATGTTAAACGATCTAAATCCACTTTCAATAACTAATTAATGAGTAACCCGAAAAATATTAATAAGTTACTAAAAAATGTTAATAATCAAGTGGATAAAATTACTTAAAAACTATCAAAACTATTAATTAATTAATGTGAATTATTATTAAAACACAACCAGGCACATATTGGTCTAAAGCATACAAATACAAATATTATTATTTTAACTAAGCAACTAATTAGTTCATAAACATAAACATGTTAAAAAAACAAGTTAGCTCATAATAAACATATTACTCAAGGATTATTTTAACTTTCTCAATCTCTAAATCAGATCTACCTCAACAAAATAAAAAATACAACAAAGTCATCAGAGCTTCTTTAGTATATAAAAATCACCAACATGAGCTGAAAAAGAATAAGAAAAGCAAGAATATATGCAGATAAACGTGAGTGGCAAGAAGACATCAAATATTAAAGGAAATTAATTAATGTGTAAAATAATTGTGAATAAAAAATAAGTTTTATTTAGATATGCATATCAGAAACATGGGCCACTTCAACTAAATTAGTGGTAGTTATAGAAAATAAATAGAAAAATGGGTAGTTACAAATAAAAAATATGAGTAGTTTCCACAGAGTTAGTGGGTAGTTATAAGAGTTAAACAAAAACCGCAAATGAAAAATAAGAACAAAAGCAAAAAAATAAAAAAGATTCCGATTTGAGAATCATGTCAAAGGTGGAAAAAAGATTCAATTTACTGCTTCTAGTATAATATAGATATATAGACATAGATGTGGTTATTTGTCTACTTTATTGTTACGGTCATGTTGGTAAGCGGGAAAAAAAATTTTAAAAATAAAAATATGGTGAACTAAATAAATATATCTTGTTGGTAAAATAGTTTTGTAATATTTGCAAAATATTGTCATGGTCAAAGTGCAATTTTGACCTACTCTTAATAAATAAATATAATTTGTTAAAATTATTTTTTTTAATCCACACAGTTTGCCCAAATTCACGTGCACTATATACATACACCACTTATTCTATTCATATTCTTAATTAATCTGTTGAAAATTGATTAAGTTCTTTGGTCAGTGACAATTTTGTGACATTAAATCACTACAAGATTTTATATCTTCCTACAAACTGTTTTTGTAGGGAGAAGCAAGATTATACATGCAGAACTCTTTCGAAACGAAAAAAATTGGTGGTGAAGTTTGTAGGGCAATCATCGTAGCGAAAGGATTTAGACGACAAAATACACACAACTTTGTCGGCTAAACTCTACCCTTACAAATCCTTTACCAACAAATATGGTTTATCGTCTAGGTATTTTCCCTACAAATTCATTTGTAGGCAAAAAATCCTTTCTATTACAAAGATATCTTTCTAGGGAGAGCCATTCGTAGGCAAAGCATCATTTCCATCACAAATTGATTTTTGTAGGAAAAGCAATTCATAGGTAAAACATCATTTCTATCACAAATTGATTTTTGTAGGTAAAGCAATTCGTAGACAAAAGATCCTTCTCGTCGCAAATATATTTTTGTAGGCAAATATAATTTTGTAGGCAGAGTTATTTATAGGTAAAACATCCTTGTTGTCACAAATGTATTTTTGTAGGCAGAGTTATTTGTAGGCAAAACATCCCTTCGGTCACAAATAATTTTTTGTTAGGAAAATCACATGTAGGCTAAGAAATGTTTTCTATATGAATAATTTTTTTGTACGGAGAAGTATTTGTAGACTATGATCATTTAAGACAATGGATAATTTGTGAATTTCTGGCCAAATAAGTCATATTTGTTGATTAAGCTTACTTTTCCTGAGAGATAAACGCCTTGTGGGGAAAGAACACATACCACATGAATCTTGCAAAAAAGATAATTAAACTATTTTTAAACCAGAATTTAAAAAACTCTTACCTCAAACATTAATCTAGCGAGGAATATTAGTTTATGATCATACAAACATGATTTTCAAGGGTAGATATCATAATAACCTTGTGATTTTCCAAGGACAGAGGCAATTGCTACTGACATTAAGAGAACAAAACAAGGACAGGTTCTGAGACATCCTCTCCAGTTGTATGAATATGCATGTAATTAGATCAACAAATTGATCTTACTTGCTAAGTACCAAGAATGCATAGCAAGGCTACCAAATGAAAAGATATTAGATATATGACAGTCCATGAATCATTCCAAATTTTTTGTTCGTGGCAGCAAGCTTTGGATTTTTCTTTGCAACTTCTTGGTTCAATGTCCACCCAATTTCATCTCCAATGTTTGCTTATCTCTGTATCTTGTGGCTTTCCTTCATCATCTGCTAGGAATTAAACACATTGTATTCTGTTAAACAAAATGATGCAGTATGTATATTAACAAACTTTAGTGGTATTAACCAAAGCTTAAACAGTTTAATTATCTAAAGGAAAAAAATATACAAGTCAAGGAGATAACATAAGACGTACTTATACTTTTTTATTTATTACCCATCAACATGATAATTGGGTAAATGAAGGAGTATAGAAATCCTAAATTGCCCAACCATTTCCAGTTTTCCACAACCACGTACAAGCGCATGCATACAAGTTCAAAAAAGTGAAATGATAACACAACTAGGTGTTTAACAATTAGTGCTTTATGCTTGTCAAAAAAACAATTAGTGCTTTAAGTAACGGGTCAAAAAGAAATATGGGAAAGAGTGGGCTTTCCTGAACAAGTCTTTGGTCTGGAGAGGATATATTTTCTCGCAGCATTAAATGATACCTTGTTTGGCAGAATAGAGGTCAGATTTTTTTCTTGGTTCTTTAACTACTCTCAAATACCTCTCTCCTCTCCAGACCGTTCCTTCAGCTTCTAAAGTGTACCAGGCACAGTTCGTCTTTCTTTCTGTTGATTCTTGTATTCGAGATTTTGATTATTTGTAAATATAATTAGGAAGGCTTGTAGTCTGGAAGCGAACTCGGGGGTGTTGGAAAATCTTTGCAAATACTCCCGATTGGTCCGAAAGAGAACTTGGGGGTGTTGGAAAATATTTGCAAATATTCCTGATTGGTTTACTAACAGATTACACTGATCTAAGATCAGTTGATCTAATGGCGTGACCAAAGAGTATGATTTTCTTTACTTTATTTATGCTCATGCACATGCCTTATTATGTGTATTCTACTGTGTTGAACCAAACAATAGGTTTTCTTCAACGCACCAGAACGAGCTTTTACTTCTATATAAATGTATAATTATTGCTAAGTCTTCAATCACTATCACTACTATATAAAATAGGGAATAAGGGTAAATCATTTACTTCATCTTTTTACCCTTGACATTTTTTATTAATGTCAATAGTACCCTTTTAATTTTAGTGTTTAATTCATACAAATAATTATGTCATTAATTAGTATTTTTTAGTACTAATTATGTAATAAATAGTATTTATTAAGTAATAATTACTTATGAGTGTGGTTTTTTATTTTTATTGAACTGATAAATTTTTTCATTAAATAAATTTAATTTGCTTACAAAGTTTTTATTATAAATCTTTTATTTTAACTTAAAGAAAAAACTTAATCCATTTAGTTTTATTTAAAATTATGTTTTTCTCTTAACAAAAATATTTACATGGATTTTAATATACTTTGCCCCTTTGGGGGGGGGGGGGGGGGGGGGGGGGGGGGGGGGGGGGGGGGGGGGGGGGGGGGGGGGGGGGGGGGGGGGGGGGGGGGGGGGGGGGGGGG
>CAVNYN010287710.1:0-13893 GCA_963692815.1 Nyctanthes arbor-tristis | reverse complement strand
TTTTAAAAAGAAAAGTTAAAACTGTGTACAATTCTCCTAATTCCAAAAAAAAAAAAAAAAAAAAAAAAATTAGATTTACATGCTTTTTTTTCTTTTTTAATTTATTAGACATAATTCGCCTAAAATTATTATTAAGTTTTATAATTATTGCAAAATTATTTGATATATACAATTATTAAAGTATCCTTCGATTCTCATAATATTTTCATTCAAATTAATTTGAAGATGTGTTTATAATTTTCAGTTGTATATTTTATCAGATAATTAATTTTTTAGAAATAATTAAATACTGTAGCTGTTTTAAAATTTTTAAAACTTTCTTTCATTAATTATTTGGGTTTTTTCAACAATTTAATGATCAAATTTATTAGTGTTACTAATGGCATTCTTATGAAACTTTTGTGATCTCACAAATGAATTCATTTTATTTAAAAAACAATTTTAAGACAGTCTTAATGATTATAAACTTATATTTTTGTTATTTATTTTATACAATAATTTGACGTTAGCTTAAATATAATAACTAAAGATAAACATTCAATCAAATAATAATTTTAAATTGCCATAATTAATAGCATTCTAATTCTACTAAGTATAATAATAATCTAATAATTCTTTTATTTTAACTTAAAGAAAAAACTTATTCCATATAGTTTTATTTAAAATTATGTTTTCTCTTAACAAAAATATTTACACGAATTTTAATATACTTTGCCCATGTATCCCCCACCTCCTCCCCCCAACCATACCTTTGTCCCTGTAATTTTTTTAAGATAATGCTACTTTTCCTTATTGAGTTACTTGTTTGGTGACTTAGTGGGGGTGTATGTGTTTTTTTGTCCATGTATTTCAATTTAATATAAAGGTGTTTTTGTCAATGTATTAAATAGTTATTTAATGATAAGTGATCAGGAAAGTGATTCGATAAGGGAACGTAGGACAACCTATTTTTTTAAAAAGAAAAGTTCAAAGTGTGTACAATTCTCCTAATTCCAAAAAAAAAAAAGAAAAAAAAACCAATTAGATTTACATGCTCTTTTTTTTTTTTTGGGGGGGGGGTTTATTAGACATAATTCGCCTAAAATTATTATTAAGTTTTATAATTATTGCAAAATCATTTGATATATGCAATTATTAAAGTATCCTTGGATTATCATAATATTTTCATTCAAATTAATTTGAAGATATGTTTATAATTTTCAGTTGTTATATTTTATCAGATAATTAACTTTTGAGAAATAACTAAATACTTTAACCAGTTTAAATTATTTTAAACTTTCTTTCATTGATTATTTGGGGTTTTCAACAATTTATGATCAAATTTGTTAGTGTTACTAATAGTATTCTTATGAAACTTTTGTGATCTCATAAATGAATTCATTTTATTAAGAAAACAATTTTAAGATTATAAACTTATATTTTTGTTATTTATTTTATACAATAATGTTATGTTAGCTTAAATATAATAATTAAAGATAAACATTCAATCAAATAATAGTTTTAAATTGTCATAATTAATAGCATTCTATTCTAATTCTAAGAATAATAATAATAATAATCTAAAAAAGATATTTTTTATTATGACAAAGCAACTATAAAAGGGAAGGATTGAACCTTGATGAAAGGTGTGAGAAACATATATTCAAACGCCATCAGACCATGTGAGTCTTGACTCATATCTTTTTTTTTTTTTCTTTTTTGCTTTTGACCCCCCTCTTTTGAGGCCAGTAAAGATATATCATATCTTAGCAAGTTATTTTATTGAAGTAACTTTTAGCTAGCATGTATGTTTATAATAAAAATATATTCTACCATTATGTAAATTATTTTTACGATACAAACAACGTGTAATGCACGTTTGAACTACTCGTATACATAAGGTATGGCAAAACTTATCCTCTCTTGAAATTTGGCACTGCTTACATCAAGTAAAAATGAAAAATGTGGATCATTACCAATTCATACTACCACTAATGTTTAGATAACATGATTATAAATGGAAGTGAGAAGCACTGAGCTTTACACCATCTAAATTTTGGGCTCCATGAGCCGGAATATACACTAATGGGGTGTGTTTGATTTGCCAGTATTTTTCATGGAAAATAGTCTTTTTCCACCTTTTTTCTTTCTTTTTTTTTTTTTTTTTTGCGTCACTGAATTTATTTCAGTCAGAGGTGGTTAATTGACATTTCCAAGCGAACTCCATGCTTGTCATTGAATGCACCCATATTCTAACTAATTAATGCCCCAAAAATTTTCAATAGGCAAGCAATAAAGCCAACTAATTTGAAGAAACATATAGCTGAAATTATTTTACCTAAATGGTCATTGGGATAAAGACAACGAGGTTGCTGAGATTGAAAGCAAAGGCAGCGAGAAGGAATCCCAATTGGTACTCAGCAACCGCCGAGGTCTTCCAAAGATGCAAGTACCCGAAAGCCCCGACTGCAACTGCACAGCACACTCCCACCATCGAAAAGTAGGCCGGGAAACATTTTACTCTGCAGGTTCCCAAACTAATGCCTTGACAAACAACTGGAATTGGGAAAAAAATTAAAATAGAAAACAGAATGAAACAAAAGAAAAACATAAAAAAAATAATAATAAAATAAAAAATGACAGAGAGTTCAAGAGAGCGAGAACGCGATAGGATCTGGGTTTGAGCAAGGCTTGGGGATTCGGTCAAGAAGGGAGTTCGAGGCTGACGGTGGCTCTTGGAGTTCTTGGCAGAGGGTCACGATCGAGGAGTAGGGGGTCGTAGGTTTCAAAGAGGTTGGGAGCTAATGGGTTCAAGAATGGAGGTCGCTGTAGTGAGTGGTGGGTTCGAAGGTTCGTGTTTGAGGCTGATAGGTCGCGGGTTCAAGCTATTCCGGCCGAAGTTTTTGGGTGTTTCCTGCGGAATCGGGTTCAATTCTAGATAGCACTGGTGGCCAATTGTGGGTCTGCGTGGCGTGACTTGGTGGTGGTCGGACAGCAATGGTAGTCCAGCGGTGACGAGCTCAAGAGAAGTTTACCGACTCAAGTCGATTAAATAAGAATTTGTGTGAATTTTCTTGCAGTGATTTGGAGTCTTTTGTTTTCGTGGGAAAGAAAGATGAAAGAATACTCCATTTATACTGGTTTCTTCGGGAGTTGAGGAAGGAAAGGGGAGGGATTAAAGCAATTTGCCCATAAATTTTATTCAGAATTTATACGTGATTTAGGGATTATGGATGATTGATTTGCTGAAAATTTGTATGAATTTTAGATGGTTAATTTCCTTTGTCTGTGTAATGGTGGCTCGAATATGGAAGGTTGAACGGAAAAATGTTTTGGTTATTCACTGGTTCGAGACGAACGCATAAAATTTGGCTTCAAAGTTTAAGTAGGCGAGCGCGAGTATAACATTGTTTATCGAAAGATTATAGCAATTTTACAAAAAAGCGTTTACAATTTTATCAAAAATTTTAGGTCGCTGCACTCACAAACACTGGAGAAGAAATCAGAGAAATTAGAGAAGAGAGGAAGTTACCTGCAGATGCAATGAAGAGCTCAGAAGCAGCCATGAAACAGATGCAAATGCAGTGAAGCAGCCGTGGCGTGGAAGAGAGGAGACTGAAAGTGCTGGGTTATCTAAAGTGCATTTAGGGCTAAAGACGAGGGAAAATAATTAAGAAAATAAATTTAGAGACAAAATTATTTAGCGGATTGAGTTCTCCTTCTTTTTTTCTTTTTTCTTTTTTTTAATTGAAACGGATCATTTCATTGAAATTGAGAAAATACAAACTGAGCAAAACTTAGAATTTTTTTTCTAGTCAATATTTAGAAAATTAGACTGACTATCAAATTATAGAAGGTTACAGGTCTAGGCTCAAAAGGTTAAATCGGATTCAACTGAGGTTGAATTGGTTTTAATTAAATAATAATTAAAATTTATTTTTATATAAAAATACAGTAAAAATAATTTTTTAAAACAATTTCCCAATTTTTACAAGTTTCAACCGGGCCAACCGGGTTTTCCTAACTTTCCAATTTACTTTCAGCTAATCAGTTTTTAGGTAGAATCAGACCAACTTTTTTGGTGCTTTCCCCTTTTTATATGTAACTTTCTAACTAAATGTTGCTTTATAATTTTTATATGTGACTATTTCCTATGTGTGACTTTTTTCGAGGAGATAATTATGCTTACAATATATTGTTCTACTGAAAATATAAATTCACATACTTCTTTCTACTGGAAAAGAGACATTTGCCTACAATTCTAATCTTGTATAGGGAAAAATTTTTTTGCAAGGAAAGTACGAGCCCGCATGAAATATTTTTTCATGGGGTAAGAGATCTTTACCTATAATTCTAAATTTTATGTGGAAAAAATGTCGTAGGGCAAGTATAAGCCCCACAAATTATTTTCTTACAGGGATAAGATATTTTTGCATATAAATTTATTTTGTATGCGAAAAACCTTTTGTAGGGAAAGTAAAAACTCCACGAAATATTTGTGTGTAGGGAAAAAGACCTTTGCCTACATAGAGATTTTGTATATGGAAAAAATTTCATAGGGAAAGTGTAAACACTTACAAAATTTCTAGTTTGCGGGGAAAAATACATTTGCCTACAAATTTCATTTTGTATGTGGAAAAAATTTTCTAAGGAAAATACAAACACCACGAGATATTTATTTGTAGGGAAAAGAAACCTTTGCCTATACATTAACTTTGTATGTGGAAAAAAATTTGTAAGGAAAATATAAACCTCCACAAAATAGATATTTTGAGGGGGGAAAAGACATTTGCCTATAAATTTCACTTTGTATGCGGAAAATTTGTACTATTAGTATAAAATTCTTGTAGTGAATGATAAATCAAGTTATTGTTAAATGTCAATGGAATATTATCATGGTCACCAGTAATAACTTAAAAACCCCTCGATCGAGTCTCGTATGATTTGCTTAAAGAAAATGTGCATCAATGACAACAGATAGCAGGGTCGGTCCTGTCGTTATGAGGGCCCTAGACGAATTTTGAAAAATGAACCCCTATAACAAGTATTGACCGGGGGTGGAAGGGGGCTGAGCCCCCTTCTCGGGGGTTCAGGGGCAGCGTCCCCGAAATTTTTTTTGGGGTACCATACGCTTTAAATTTTTTTTTTTTTATCATTACATTCAACTGCTCTTCCCAGATTAACAAGATCTGATATGTAATGGAAATGAGTAACATCAATGTAAAAAAAATCAAATTTGTAAAAACAGCAAACAATGAGTGATCAATTTGTAAAATGGAAATTACAATTGAATTTCTTCCTGATTTCACCTCACCTCTGTTGACTATTGGCAACTGGTGGCAAGAAAGGAGGTGGCAGCAGCGAAACGAGAAGGCAGCAGGGTCTAGATTACACAAGAAGCAGAAGTATAGTGTATTTCGTAAATTTCTAACGTTTTCTTATTAGGTTGTTACCATACCAATCCATTACGTGGGCCTTTTTTTTGGTCCAAATATTTGTAAAATGTAACAATTCCATCTCCTTTTCAATATGAGGTCCTCAATCTTTCGAAAACCTTACTGAAGCAACCCATCTATTTTAACCATTAATAATTAACAGAATGACAATTACACCCTCAACAAAAAAATAAAGAAAAAAAAAGTGAAAGAAAAAGCAAAAAGATGTTTTGTAAGCAAGAAAGAACAAGTACACAGTCTCTCCACCCACCACGACAACATCCGCTGTTGATGCTGCTACCACTTCCAGGAACAAGATAGGGGACGAAGACCATCATATTATAATATTTACAGTTATCAAATATTGATTTTATTAAGATAAAAATAGAAGAGGATTCTTAAGTAAGAAAAACGTGAAGAATATACCGAAAAATGAATGAAAAGGGTAAATTTGTCATTTTATCAGCATTTAATGGTTAAAATAGGTGGATCATGTCAATCAAGGCCTTTGACTAGATTTTTTGAAAGGTTAGGGACTTGGGCTTCGAAAAAAAGGATCATGGATGAAATTGCTATAATTTGCAAAGGTTACAGACCTTTTGTGATTATAAAAAAGAGTAATGTTATTTAACATCATTGGTGCTTGACACCATATCAATGTGGCATTAAATGGTAAGTTGAATCAAATGAGTCTTTTAGTCAAATATTTAATTTCACTCATCATTTAATATCATATTAATTGTCAACTAGGTAGGTGCCAAGTACTATATGTGCTACGTAGCATTGTAGTGTTATTATATATTAGCCACCAATAAGGGTATTCCCAACCCTGTGCTAAAAGCGCACGGAAAAATGGGTGGAGCTTCTGGGGTACTCCAAACTTGGAGCAACACTGTAGCAATTCTATATCTTTTGGCATTTCCCTTTTTTTTTTTTTACGGAAATGCCATTTGATGCTTTATTTTTTATTTTTATTCCATTTTCACGTGTGTTTACATGACTCTCTTTTTTTTTTTTAATTTTGTATTCTTTTTATTAGTTTCATTGTTTTAGATTGTTTTATTCTTAAACAATTATGATTTATTTAATCTAAATTATTTTGCCTAATTTGATTCTTGTCAACGTATTATTTTTTATAAAACGAAGGAAACACAAAGAAAATATATTAGATAAAACACTAGAGTCAACTAGTACAATGAAAGCAACCTATGACATTGTAGCACACGACAATATCGAAAAATAAACAACACACAAACCTTGCTATATATATATTTTCCCGTCTGTGTATAACATTTATTTTTTAGTGGATCTTGTAATCTGGTGTCTAAATGAATATGCTGATTGAATGCAAGTAGCATAAAATGTTTCTTTGATTGCGTTCAGTTATTAATATGATGCGTAATTATTTATTTTTTCATAATATGTTAATGGTTGAATAATAAAGGAAAATAGAAAAAAATGGTTATAGAGAATACATAGAGTATGTGGGTTGGAGAAGTTTTTGAGAATAGAGGTTGTTGTATTGTATTTTAGAGTACTGGTGTCGTAAAATAGAGTACGAGGGTTAAGGATGGCCTAACTGAATATAATCGATCGATTGTCAGTTTGGAAAACAAGTGTGGCAGGAGGCGGGTTTGTGGCAACATATTAAACGGTTTCGACGATGCTCATACTCTAAGGACGTCATCCATGCAATTTCATCTGCCTTTGATGATGAGCTTTGGTCAGATTTTTTATGTGTTCCAAGGGACATATGGTTTGCTCCTAATTGGAAACTTCATGAAGGCAAAGTAACCACTCCTTGTACTGTTGTTTCTTCGGCTGCCAACTTGCAAATAAATGTGTTTGATAATGGAAAGCTTTGCTTGAAGACACAGACCATGAAGAATAAATGCTGGGTTGCACCTCCTCCAGATTGCCTCAAGCTTGATGTTGATGCGGCCATAACAGGGTTTGATGTGCAGGGCGTCGTTGTGAGGGATGAAAATGGTGTGGTGATAGGTCTATTTGCTGCTCGTTTCAAGGGCTCTCTACGTGTCGAGAATGCTGAAGGAATGGTTATGATGCTTGGTTTACAATTTGCCAAAGATCATGGAATATTACATATTAAAATGGTGGAATCCGATTGCCTCCGGTTAATGCAGAGCCAAAATGAGTTTCTTCTTAAGATCGGAACTTTAATTGAGATTAACAGGCTTCTTCTCGAGCTCAATTGTGGCCCTTGTAGTCATATTTCCCGAAATATGGTTGCTCATAATATTACATCTCATTTTCTTGCTTGCTCTTTTAGTTGCTCATGGACGCATTGTATACACGTTTTATTGGCTCGGATGTATGTTATGACTTATATGAATGAAATTACTAGTTCCCATTAAAAAAAAAAAAAAAAAAATTTGCTGGCTTAAATACGCAAATGGTCGCTGACATTTGAGGTTGTCATGGAAATGGCCCCTAACATTTCGTTTTTGCATTAGACACCCTAACATTTATATCTAGTTCTGAGAATAGCTTTTTCCATCTAATTTTGACCAATTTTGTTAGTTGACCGTAAACGTAAAAGTATATATTTTATTAAATTAAATTGCTAATAAAATGCACTTAAATTGAATAAAATACGTGCTTGTTTACCACCCACCCCCGAGAGAAAAAAAAAAATCAAATAGATTGCAGTCACATATTGTATGGAATGTGCACATGATGCACAATTGTTCACCAAATAAATCCATCAATTTGTTTGTTAATGCTACTAATGATTTTGATCCCCAAAAGAAAAAACAAATAAATAAGTGCTTGTTCATAAAAATGGCTCCTAACGTTTAACATTATTGTAGATGCGGCCCCTAACCTCTTTCTTAGGCCAAAAAAAAAAAAAGAGATTATTTTTATTAAATTCACAAAAATAAAAAATTACTTCAAGAAGTCCCTCCATTTAAAAAAAAAATTGTTAATTTATTGACACATTAGCAACAAATTTTAGACAACTTTCCATTTTCTGTGAGAACTTGATATTGCCGATAATTTTCTTTTTTTTTTTTGGTGAAGTAAGCAGTAACTGTGGTGGAAGAGTTTGAAGGAAAAAGGGATTTTTTTTCTATATATTTTAAATAAAATATAAAAGCTTTTTAATAAATTTAATAAAAAACAATCTAACTTTTATCTAAATAAAAGGTTAGGGCGTAATTCGAATTTTAGTGTAGTGGCTAGATACTCAAATTTTGAGTAAGAAGTTTCAAGTTCGAATCATACTTACTCTCTCCTAATTTCCCTCCCCTCCCCTACTCCGCTTTCAAAAAAAAAAAAAATGTTAGGGGCCATTGTCTACAACAATTTTAAACTTTAGGGACCATTTGTGTATATTATAAGCAGTTGTTTTACTTAATTTAACGAGATTTTAATCAATTTAATAAAAAAATAATTTGACTTCAACAATCAACTAACGGGATTGGTCAAAATTAGACAAAAATAGCCGTTCTTGCAACTAAGTCCAAATGTTAGGGGTGTCTACCGTAGAAATAAAAGGTGATGGGCCATTTTCACATTAACTTCAAACATTAGGAACCTTCTTTGTAAATAAGTCCTAAACAAATCTGTAAGACTAGTGTCACGAGTATTAGTCTATTCATATATAATAAATTGCTTACTGAAAATGATCGAATAATGTCAACATTACCATTCTATGTGATAATTTTTTACAATATTAAATATGATAATTTTAGTTAAACATACGAAAGCATGACTAATTTAAGTTGACTTATTAATAAATGTCAATTGAATATGATTATGATTATTGGATAGCATTACTTAAAATTGACGAATGAGTCATTCTCCAACAGTTGCTAGTGGATACAAATGGTTTCACAATTTGCAAAAGTGTCAAACTTGAAAGCGCTTGCAACCACAACTTCACATTTTATTGGAGGAAATGATATAAAACTGAAACGTCTGGTATTATAAATAGTATCAAATGCATGCGCGACATGCATCTGAGCACGTCACATCAGTTCTGCAGCTCACGTTGGCCCGCTGTCAACTGATGTGGCATTGGCAAATGTATGCCAACTTGACAAACAAAAATAATTATTATTTTATTGGCTAAATATTCAATTTAATCTTGTTTCTAATAATTTTTTTTTTATTTGCAGGAAGTTGGTATAACACAATTGTCTCATTTGCACATAATGTCTTTAAGGACTATTTTCTTCAAAAAGCGAAGAAACATTCGCAGAAAATGTTGAAAAATATCATTTTAGTCACTTTTAAGTAATTACTCACTGAATTACTGTCTTTGTGAGGTGTCTTCTTTTTTTTTTTTTTTTTTCGGCTACTTCATATCACTTTTTTTTTTAAGGGAAAAAAAAAAACACGTATCACGTTCTTTCGATAATAATAATAAATAAGTAAATAAAATCCAACAAAAGGTTCTACTACTATTAGGGCCGTTAACCCAACCCATTAGGCGAAACCAATTTTAGAAAAGGAAAAAAAAAAAGACACAATATGCCCCTCCTAATTTCCACATGTTGAAATTTATATGATGATGACGATGATGATGATGATTACTATTATTATTATTATTATTATTATTATTATTATTATTATTATTATTATTATTATTACTACTACTACTAATATAACACTCGTGCGATGTACGGGTAGAAAAAAGTTTGAAATTTAATTATGTGAAAGTTTTTTGATGAATTTACAGTAGTTGAACATATTCTAAAAGTGTAAAAACACAAGGTGTGTACCAATGGAGGAAATAACATCAATGGTAGTTCAATCTAATATATTAACATTGAAAAGATTTATTCCACAATTCACATGATAATCAATGTTTCATATGCAATCTTCTTTATCCTTGTACATATGCTTCAGTGAAAGAGGTCTATTCTCAATATTCAATATATTCATAGCCGCAAATTCAACTAAGAATCTATTAAAAAAATAATAATGGATATAAGACATTGAAGTATAGTCATGTGGGAGTAAAATTTGATTTCACAAACAATAAATTCATAATTTCTCATGATGGAATGATCTTGTGTCAAAACAGAATTCGTTTTGATAATATGGAAAAAATTTCACTGCATGATATGAGTAGAATTATGTCATTTAATAGAGGAACATTATTAAAGTAAATTAATTACTTGAAAAAGCAAGAAAGTACAATTAATTAATTCTTCTGTCCCAATTATTTGGTTCCATTTATCTTTTTGGGATGTACCAAATATATGGTTCCTTTCTATATTAAAACATCTAATTTGCATTACTTTGCAAATCTAACCATATTTAATACTTTAATTATCATTATTAATTTTGAATTTTACTCATTAAATATAGACAAATTAGAAACCAGAATCACAAAATATACCTTTCTAACACATATTTCTTAATCTTTGTGAAAAATAAATGGGATCAAATAATCAAGATGGAGGGAGTAAATATAAATCTATTGACGGTCCTCAACATGTACACGTTGGTGTCATTAGTGATAAAATGTTGATGTAATTAATATTCAATACTGTTAATTAATTAATAATTATTAATATTAAATTTTTACGTAATAATATTATTAGTAAAATATTGCATTCACAAAAGATCCGCTTGTGAACAAATAGTTTTTGAATTTCTGTAAATATATAGAATTCATCATAAATATGTCCCAAATCGGGGAAAAAAAGAGGCAGATGATATTTCACCATTTAATGCCACATATCCGTAACTTTTAAACATTTTTTTGATTTATCAAACTCAAAAAGAGAATTAAAAAAATCAATAAAGGAGATGTAAATCAACGATTCAAAAGATGAAGGGAAGAGAAGACCGTAATTAACTACATGACATTCCAGGAAAATGGGACCTTCAAAATGTTATTGGCTCGAATTTGTACCTGGGCGAGTTGATGTTGGATACGAAAGAAAAAATAGTTTATTAAATTGTGAGAGTTTAGTATAAAAATAAATTAAATAAACGCTAATATAGAGATTGGAAATAATTGAGGAAGAGAATAAAAGAAAAGAAAGGTAAGAGCATGTTGGCAAGGGAAAAAAATTAAAAATAAAAAACAAAATAAAGAAAATGACGTCATTAATGACATTAGCAGTTTAGGAGGGAAAACAATAGTAGACTACTCTTGATTTAGGAAGATATGGATATATAGATTATTAATATTAATTTTTACGTAATAATATTATTAGTAAAATATTACATTTACAAAAGAAGATCCGCTTGTGAACAAATAGTTTTGAATTTCTGTAAATATATAGAATTCATTATAAATATGCCCCAAATCGGAAAAAAAAAGAGGCAGGTGAAATTTCACCATTTAATGCCACATATCCGTAACTTTTAAACGTTTTTTTGATTTATCAAACTCAAAAAGAGAATTAAAAAAATCAACAAAGGAGACGTAAATCAACGATTCAAAAGATGAATGGAAGGGAAGGTCCTAATTAACTGCACGACATTCCAGGAAAATATGATGCACGGGTAGGAAAAAAGTTTGAAATTTAACTATGTAAAAGTTTTTTAATCAATTTACAATAGTTGAACATATTCTAAAAGTGTAAAAATATAAGGTATGTACTACTAGAGAAAATAACATCAATGGTAGTATACATCTAATATACTTACATTAAAAGGACAATTCATATTCATTTCACAATTCACATGATAGTCAATGTTTCATATGCAATCTTCTTTCTCCTTGTACATATGTCTCAGTGAAAAGGTCTATCATCAATACTCAATATATTCGCAGCCGCAAATTTAGCTAAGAATCTATAAAAGAAATAATGGATACTAAAACATCAAAGCATAGTCATGTGGAAGTAAAATTTGATTACACGAAAAATAAATTCATACTTTCTTATCATGGAATGATCTTGTGCCAAAATAGAATTCATTTAGATAAAATGTAAAAAATTCACAACAACATATGAGTATGATTATGTCATTTAACAGAGAAACATTATCAAAGTAGATTAAATACTTAAAAAAGCAAGAAAGTTCAATTAATTGTTCTTTCCGTCCCAATTATTTGGTCTCATTTTTATAATTGTTATGTACCAAATATATGGTCCCTTTCTATATGACTATATTTAACTTGGATTATTTTACAAATCTAACAATATTTAATACTTTAATTATTACTATTAAGTTTGTATTTTACTCATTAAATAGGGATAAATTAGAAACACGAATCACAAAATGCGCATTCTAACACATATTTCTTAATCCTTGTGAAAAAGCAAATGGGATCAAATAATCAAGATGGAGGAGGGAGTAAGTTCAAATTTATTAACGGTCCTCAACATGTACACCTTGGGTGCCATTAGTGATAAAATGATGATGTAATTAATATTTAATACTATTAACTAATTAATAATTATTATTATTAATTTTTACATAATAATATTATTAGTAAAATATTGCATTTACATAAGAAGATCAGCTTATGAACAAATAGTCTTTGAATTGCTGCAGATATATAGAATTCAACATAAATATGCCCCAAATAAAAAAGGAGGCAGATGAAATTTAACTATTTAATGCCACATATCCATAACTTTTAAACGTGTGCTCTTCCGATTTCCCAAACTCAAAAAGAGATTTAAAAAAATCAATAGAGGAGATGTAAATCAACGATTCAAATGAGGAAGAGAATGGAAGCGAAAAATGTAATTAACTACATGACAGTCAAGGAAAATGGGATCTTCAAAATGTTATTTGCTCGGATTTGTATCTGGACGACTTGATGTTGGAGACGAAAGAAAATATATTTTATAAAATTGGAAGAGTTTGGTATAAAGATAAATTGAATAAACGCTAAGATAGAGATTGAAGATAATTGGGAAAGAGAATAAATAAAGAGAAAAGCAAAAGCGTGTTGGTAAGAGAAAAAAATTAAAAAAAAAAAGAAAAAGAAAATGACATTATTGGTGACATCAGCAGTTTATGCGGGAAAAACGGGTTAGACTTCTTTTGATTTAGATATATATTTAATGCCACATATCTATAACTTTTAAACATTTTTTGATTTCCCAAACTCAAAAAGAGATAAAAAAATCAATAGAGGAGATGTAAATCAACGATTCAAATCAGGAAGAGAATGGAAGCGAATACTGTAATTAACTACATGACAATCACAGAAAATGAGACCTTCAAAATGTTATTTGCTCATATTTGTACTTGCACGACTTGATGTTAGAGACGAAAGATAATATGGTTTATAAAATTGGAAGAGTTTTGCATAAAGATAAATTGAATAAACGCTAAGATAGAGATTGAAGATAATTGAGAAAGAGAATAAAGGAAGAGAAAAGTAAAAGCGTGTTCACAAGAGAAAAAAAAATTAAGAAAAAAAGAAAGAGAAAATGACGTCATTGGTGACATCAGCAGTTTAAGTGGAAAAACCGGATTAAACTTCTTTTGATTTAGATATATATATATATATATATATATATATATATATGAAAAG
>CAVNYN010287709.1:0-12293 GCA_963692815.1 Nyctanthes arbor-tristis | reverse complement strand
CCTTTAACTCTTAGTAACCCCTTCATCTATTAAACTCGATAATTAAGTCCTAATATTTCCGATTATAATAGTGAAACACCATATCATTACCTTAAGAATCTTTTTCGTCTCAAAATTTACTACCCGATTAAACTTAATCATTCCTGTAACAAATTTCTATAACCGCTGAAGAAATTGACATATATTCAAGTAATTGTCAACTAAACCAAAAATGTCTTCAAATTCATATAAAATGTCTCGAGTAGACATTCCATTATTCATCGATTAATTATAGTTGAATATCAAAACCAATTATTAATCCGAAGATATCCCTATTTCAAATAGAGGAATTTCACGGGATGTTACATAATAGTAATATAAAAATTTGTTAGGCATATATGTAGGCTGATTATTATACTTACATGTACATGTGACACTCATTTAAATTGGATTTCACAAGTAGAGTTGGGGGGTGGTTATTATCTGAATATATGTCACGTATACAGGTAACATAATAATCAATGTATGTGTATGCATAATAAAATTCTTTATAAGCAAAAATCATATTGCGCATCATTTGTGAATCATAAGGTGAATTCAATCCAGTTTCTCGCTTCCCTAATCTTTGCAACAGAAAATTACCGTCGATGGGTATGACCATTACCGTTTTACTAGTGACGCCCCTCACTTGCATGGTGTGGCCTACTCAGTCAGATATTGTCCCAGCAAGACGAGGAAACCTTCTTTACATAAGCATAATTCTATTTGGACAAAAAAGTCAATAAAAATTTCAATAAAATAGGCAGGTTACCTATGTAATTATCAGAAAAATTTAGATACTCTAAGAGTACTCTCTTATGATACTCCATACTAATTAAAACCTCACATGTGGGATGTCGTGTCTCATTTTTGTTAATTCTTGAACTCATGTATGAGTTAGTGATTAGTCTGTAGTACTATAATAAGGTAATTCTATGGATATTTTCTTGTAATTATCATTGATTTCATTAAAAGTGATATAATGTGTTAAAAATATGATCTTGTTATGTATTAATTTTATTAAACTTTCGGTATAATTTCTACAACAACTGAACACAATACAACTGAAAGTTGATCATTTTTTTATAACTTGAAATTTCATGTATTCTATTGATCTCAAGCATGTGTCCATCTATTTATTCGTCACTTAAATCAGTGGAGTCATATAAAACAAGGAAATTAGGAGCCTTATTCTATACATGAGGAGAAGCATCAAGCATGAGGAGAAGAACGCCTAGCTGGTTCATGTATTACCGGAGAATTTGCATTCCTTCTTACCAAAGAGATAGAGAAACCCAAGTTTTGTTGTAGTAGCACCTTGCAATCTTTAACTATCATCCCGGAGTAGAATGATCAGCCCATGTAGCTGAAATGGCTTCGAAAATTTGCTAATTTGCTTCCATTTCCAAAATGGCATCGTGAATTCACGCAGCGCTAAAGCTTTTGGCTCTAGAATAGAACCCGCCAAAATCTTTGACGAGCATCAATTAAAAACATCCTTCCTCATTTCTATTAATCATTCCAAAGCCAATCATGCCTTATTCATAAAATTATTCGTCTTTTGATTAAAATCTGAAAGAACGGGAGAAGATGCCAAAAGCAAAATTTTGAAATGACAAACAAGTCCCTGTAAAACAAAAAACTAAACAAGACTCTTTTAGTTTTTTAATTTTAAAACAAACCACTGAAGGTGGCGAAATTTTATTTCAACGGGGAATCAAAGTACATGCTCCTGGACTTCAAAAGGAAAAGTGACAAAGGAGCAACAAGCTCAACAAACAGAGAGAAGAGAACACAAAAAAAACCAAAGGTAAGGACAAAGAACCCACAAAAACACAAAAGAAGAAACAGGACCAAGAAACCAAGCTCAAAGCTGCGTCAAAAGGAAATTTTCGTCCCACATAGGAAATTCTTCGAACCAACTGAAATCTTTAATGCCGGCTGCTTCCCTTTGAATTTCCGATTTCCGTTTTTTAATGGCAATCGATGCAAGACTCCCGAAGTAATATAAACTATAAACTACAGGGGACGGGCCTCAAGTTGCCATGACAGTCAAAAAAGTGAAGATGCTTCTCCAATAATAATACAATTATTGACTAATAATTATTCTTAAGGTCTTTAAAAAAAAAAAAAAGGAATATTAAACAATATTCATTCATAAATTAATGTGTAATTTATATTCAAATGACTTGCTGTAACGATAATAAATGTACTTCCTTTACGGGTTCAAGAATTACCGTTCCTTTCTAAATATTCCCCACTTTCTATTTAAAATAATAATAATAAATCATTAAATTCTAGCTAACTCACGGAATTCATTCGCGAATCGATGTTAATTTGAAGAATTTTACTTTAGGTTGAAATTTGCCTACAACCACAACCCATTCACTCAATTGTTAATATATTTGCACTGAACAGTGTCAGACCTTCCAATTTTTTGAAAAATAAGTTTTATAATGTGGTTGATTGGAAGTGAAATTAATATTAATTAAGGATTGAATATAGAATTGCTTATAGAAAACAAAAACTTACACAGACATAAGATTTTTTTTTTTTAATTTTTGAAAAAACAGAAACTATATGATGTTTTTTCACTTTACAGCAGCTGGCCTACATTTTTCTTAAATTAGTTTTCTAGATTTGGAACGATAATATCATATTTCAGTGGAACGATCGAAATAAAAAATAGAAAAATGGGAAAAAAATAAAAGGTAGCACCACAAATGTATAAGAAATGGGTGGAAAACGTAATTATCAATTTTCTATCCATGCCCATGCCCATGAAAAAAAGGTCGAAATAAAACAAAAGAATAAAGCAAAGAGATATATGCCCATACATTAATATTATAATAATTCGAAATAAAACAAAAGAATAAAGCAAAGAGATATATGCCCATGCATTAATATTATAATAATAACTGTGAGAAATACTTTTAAAAAAAAAAAAAAAAAAAAAAGGAAAGGCCAAATCAATAAAGTAATATAGACGCTGAAGTTGAGGCCACCATGCATGTGTGCTAGCTCTGAAGTTGATAAATAAGAGCATCTTCGAAAGTAATTAAGCAACCAAATAATTAATCACGTTGGAGAAAATTAATTACGTACCGATGTAGCAATAGTTCACAATCTTTTAAAATCTTCTTGCTTTGCAATGTTGTTCTCAGCTTTTAGTGATTCTCGTTATAATTTATGGGAAGGGAATTTTAGGTGTGTTTTTTTTTTCCTTGTGTTGTAGTTAACTTCTATTGAAAAAGGTAATTCCTACATTGTTTTCTGATTTAAAATTTTTTTTAAAATGAATATTGCGTGAACAAGATTAAGGACATTCACAATCTTTACTTAGTATGACTATTTATAATATAATATATTAGAGTACTTCAGGTAACTAAAATTTCTTTAAGTTCTTCAAATACCTCAATTTTTTTTTTTTTTGATTTTTGAAAATTCAGGTTTTATGAGCAAAAATAAAAGACAGTAGACATATTTATGACAACTTAATTAAATATATGGAAATTAATAGATCTTAATAGTAATTCAGCAAAATTACACTAGTGTAGAGCTCACATAGTTTAATTTGTAACCAAATTTGGTGATTGCGCACAACTACTAAAAGCTAAAAAAGATTAAAATAAATTTTTTAAAAAATGCACGTTTTCACGATGTTCATTGCATTTCTACTCTTTTTTCTAAAGGATTTTTTTTTTTTTTTTTGGGAACAGGCATTTCTGTTAATTAAAAATTGCTAAAATGAATTTAGACAACAAATGCTTTTGATAATACAATAATATAAGTGCACGTCGAAGGCCAAGTAGTAATTGATCAAATTAAGAAAATGAGGTGATATCTAAAAAATATACCAATGATCAATATATAATTATATATAACAACAAAAACTAAATGAAGCTGTAGCTTGAATTTGATCAAGAATCAAACGTAGTGTCATAAATACCAGCCGCTGATGTTATTTATAGAAGTGATACTGACATTGTATTATATTACTGTCTCGTGCCTGAAACTTTAGTAAGCCCTATCTAGTTCTTGTTTTAAAGAAAAGAAGGAATCTCGGAAACAATAATAGACTTCCAAATTGACTAAAGTCACAACAAGATTAAGGTCAAAAGTAGGGCCGTATCAATATATCCGGATCCAACCCCATGTGCGTATCAAAGTAAAAGACGCTCATCTTAATCATTCAATTCAATTAATATATACTAAATAATTAAACAAATAAATAAATCATCTTAATTAATTAATCTTCACATATATTTTGCTTTTCTTTTTACAGTTGTCTATATAAGGAATAAAGCAGTCAACTTTTTGTTATTATTAACTATATTAATTAATTAATTAATTAATTAATAATATCTAGTTGGTGTGTGTGTATGTGTGTGTATAAAATCACATGAAGCATGCATTATTATTTTTTATTTATTTTTTAGCAATATACATAGATCTATAGGCTACTCTCTCTCTCTCTCTCTCTCTATATATATATATATGCATGCATGGTTTATTTATTGCATACACTGAGACGACATATCATGGCTTCATTTTAGCAATTCTTCCCTCTTCTTGTACTACATCTACACTTTCTTTTCATATGTTACGCCACGTTAGAGTCAACCCACAGGCAAGTACTATTTTTTGCGCACCTATTTCATTCGATATGTGTGAAGATGGTAGCTAGCCAAAATATGTAGATTTTACGATATATATATATATATATATATATTCTTAATTTCAACAAATACAATGTTGATATTCAGTTAAAATATCAGAGAATGCTAAGGTTAACACTAATTAGTTATATGTGTGTATATATATATATCTTGGAATTTTGATTCTTTCGTCTATACTTGGGATTTTGTGTGTCGTACTAGAGCTAGCGCATCCTATGTTAATTAACGGGTCTGATGTTAACATATAGCGATACATTGTGTACATGGGGAGTTCCTCGGATGGCATCAATGCAGACAAAGACTTCATGTCCGGAAGTTTACAACTATTATCATCTATAATTTCGAGGTGACATAACAATTAATATCTATGTCTAAGAGGGCTTAAACTATACTGTTCAAGAATTGGTAGCCATTGATCCCATATAATGATGTATGAATAATTAATTAACAAGACATTTTCCTTTGTCCACATGCAGCGAAGAGAGTGAGAGAGTATCTTTATTGCACTCTTACAGCCATGCTTACAGAGGAAGAAGCATATGTATTGTCTGGTAATTAATTATAAGAATTACTATGGACTGAACTTATTTAAATTATTATTACGTCTAGAAAAACTAATCAAGATCGATATATATTATATATGAAAAAATGCAGGTTATGAGGAGGTTGTATCTGTCTTCCCTGATAGAGTCCTGCAACTCCATACTACGCGTTCTTGGGACTTTTTGGAAGCGGTTGACAATAATATTAAGTCGAGCCACCACTTTATCAAGCACAAGTACTCGTCTTCTGATATTATAATTGGAGTTATAGACAGTGGTATGGATGCGTGCTCCCGGCAAGATAAATAATTTTTTCTTTTTCCCCCCTAAATTCCTGGCTGTTGTTCTAAGTATATGATCTTTCATGAAAGTTTATAAACTATTCAAAAATAGTTTATAGTTACCTACCAACTATATATACTTGTTTAACTAGACTTGTTTATAAACTATTCAAAAATAGTTTATAGTTACCTACCAACTATACTTGTTTCACTATAAACTATTCAAAAATAGTTTATAGTTACCTACCAACTATACTTGTTTAACTAGACTAGATAGCAACAAATTAAAGTAGATCTTGTGTACATTTAAACAGAATATTTCATGAGTTGAATCTTTGTCCTTAATTTTTGGTGGCTTCCTTCATTCGATCAATATCATGTTAATTTCTTTTTTCCTCGCCGGAGTTTGTTTCAGGCATATGGCCTGATTCGGCAAGTTTCAACGATAGAGGCATCGGCAAGATCCCGGCTAAGTGGAAAGGAGTTTGCATGGAAGGTTCAAATTTCAAAAAATCCAATTGTAATAGGTAACCCTAGCTAGCTTTGTCTCCCAACTTTAACAACCATGTCTAGTAGTCGATTGTTTATAAACAGAGCTTGGTAATTGTAGCCTCTTAGACTCAAATGTTATTCGATGGAAATATTATAAAATCAAATGCATGAATTGATGACCGAATAAAAGAAAAACCTGGTCCCTCCCAGTAATATCAGCAATTGTCACAGTATTAATTAATCATGAAAGTTATATAAATGTTGTAGGAAGTTGATAGGAGCGAGATTCTATTCGCGCAGTAGCACGCCGAGAGATCCGTTGGGACAAGGTACACATGTTGCGTCAACGGCATCTCGGGTGCGGGTCCCCAACGCCAATTACTACGGGCTTGCACGCGGTACGGCTAGAGGCGGGCTACCCTCGGCCAGAATAGCAAGTTACCAGGCATGCACCCCGGACGAATGCTCCGGCTCAGTTATCTTAAAAGCCATTGATGATGCCATAAAAGATGGAGTTAATATCACCTCCATCTCCATTGGACTGACTTCAGTTGAACAAGTGGATTTTCTAAGCGATCCTATTGCCATCGGAGCCTTCCACACACAACAACGGGGAATCATCGTAGTTTGTTCAGCCGGGAATGATGGACCCAGCCCTTATAGTTATACCGTCCTTAATACGGCTCCATGGATATTTACTGTGGCAGATCTACCATCGACCGCGATTTTCGGACAACAATATTACTAGGAAACAATAGGTCCTACAAGGTAAAATTGTAATAATTATCACTTAATAGTATACTAATAATATATATGTAGCTAATTATATATAATGTAATCATCATGTACGGGAATTAATGCAATCAATTTTTCACCTCTTACTGGTACAAAAAAGTATCCACTTGCCCTTGGAGAAGATGTTGCCTCTAGAGGCGCTAGCGCATCTGATGCCAGGTACGGATCCCTTCGTTTTTTATCATACTCTCACGAGAATAATGCTTTTTATGTATAAAGACTAATTAGAATTTCTTATTAGACAATAATTAAATAAGTGAATGTCTTAATTATCCGATTTCTGCAGGAACTGTGCACCGGAATCAGTAGATCCGAAAAAAGCAGCGGGGAAAATAGTAGTTTGTGTCAGTGAAAATCCAAAGGTGGGAAGGAGGACAAAGAAGAGAGTGGCGGAAGATGCTAAAGCAAAAGGTTTAATTATAATAAACAAACAAGGACGAAATGCACCGTTCGATTCAGGCACTTTTCCTTATGCTGAAATTGTGGGAATCGCAGGATCTAAAATCCTAAAATAATCAACCCAACTAAGTAAGATTAGAATTATGATATTGCGAAAATTTATGTTGGCCAAAGGCATGTGCCTTTTATCAATATATTGATCGATCATTGTCACATTATTAATTACACACACATATACAGGAATCCTAGTGCAACTATACTTGCAACCAAAGTAGTTGGAGGGTTCAAACGGGCTCCCATTGTAGCTTCTTTCTCTTCAAGAGGCCCTGGAGGACTTACAGAAAATATCCTTAAGGTTATGTCCTTGTAGCTTGTTCTCTTCAAGCTGTTTTTAGTTTTCAATTTCCTATTTTGCTCTTATATATTTTTTTTTGAAAAAAGGGTAATTTTTTGTGAAGAGAACTTAAAACGACATTTTTCCCCTTAAATTACTAACGCTGATCTTGTACAAAACTGACCTAGTTTAGTTACCTTGTTGAAACCAATGAAAACTAAAAATTGAAGTTTTGGGCCGGGTTGCAGCCAGATATTATGGCTCCTGGGGAGGCCATCTTGGCATCCTTTGTACCAAGGGTGATACCGGATTATAGCGCATCTGGAAATAAGACGAGTCTGTTCAGCATAAGATCTGGAACTTTGATGGCATCTACCCCATGTTAGTGGCATTGTGGCATTCATCAAGACACAGCGTCCTCACTGGAGCTCCTCCATCATCAAATCGGCATTGATGACAACAGGTAATCCTATGATCATTCAAGTTTAATTTTTATATAATCCAGGAATTAAAAAATGATCTGCTAGAGGCAGACGTTAGTTCAAGACCTCATGTGGTGTAACCAAGTATTATATAGAAAAGGAACACATGGTATTAAATTTCTCCACATCATGATATTAGTTGTTTGTCGAATATCATTTCCTTTCATGAATTTCTTTTCTTGATATATTTTTCAATTTTTTTGCCAGCAAGTGTGTTGAACAATGAGGGCGAACCTTTGACAAATACAACTGATGCTTATGCAAATCCTCATGAATCTGGAGCTGGAGAGATCAGGCCGATAAGAGCTCTCAATCCTGGCTTAGTATTTGAAACCACAGTGCAAGATTATCTATATTTTCTTTGTAATTATGGGTATGAACAGAAAAATATTAGATCAATAACCAACAAAAATATTAGCTGCCCTAAAAGAAATACTGAGAAATTCATCTCCAACATGAACTATCCCACAATATCTATAGCCAGTCTCAAGAAAAGTGAGGGAATAAGAAAGATCAAAAGAGTCATTAAAAATGTGGGAACGGCCAATGCGACTTATAGGAGTTTTGTTGAAGCTCCACCAGAATTGAAAATTAGGGTTGTTCCAAGAAAGATCAGTTTTGCTGCTGGACAAAAGAGAGCATCATTCAAAGTCTTCTTTGATGCTAAAAAGGCCTCCAGGTGCTACAATTATGGGGCTATAAAATGGTTTGATGATTCGCACATTGTTCGCGTTGCATTTGCAGTTAATGTTGAATAACTGCATTAATTAATTATTGTCACGTCCTTTTTCAGTTTTTGTCTATATATGAAATGAAATAACTTAGTACTTTTCTTCAAGCTCTGGGGTTTGTAGTTCTTGTTCTGCCGTTTGTTCTGAGTTGGTAGTGTGCATGATCATATTTTATGATTTCACAAGGTTTAAAAATTTCGTGCTGATTTATTATTGATGGTTCTGTCTTATTTCGCACACCGACATGTGAGAGGAGGTAGACTCCACTTATATAGTTACATGGTGATGGTGGAGCCAACCCTATGTGAGAGGTGAGCTAGTTAGTCTATCCAAGACAAATATGGCTAATTTATTGAATTTTATTTTTTGTGGAAAATTCTTGTTCTCAACTCCTTAATTAGTCTCTCTCTCTTTTTTTTTTTTTTTTTAATGAAATGATCATCATTTCGTTACATGTCATAAATCAAACATTGTACAGCAAAGTCAGAAGTATGCTCTCTCCACACACAAAAGTAGCACCTTTCAAAACTGATCCTAACAAAAACATGAGCTATAAAATTAGCTTCCAGCTAATCCACTTGCATAGGGGAAGAGACTACATAGAGATTAAGTTGAGAATTTTTTGTATGACAACTCCCTCATCTCCTCTAGCCACCAAAGAAGAGTCCGTCTCAATATCAGAAATGGAGAGGCCTTCCTCAATAGCAACTTATAGTCCGACAAGAACTGCCATACATTCACTAATGACAGGACCCAAATTTCCATAGAAAACTTGAGTAAGGCCTATAACAAACTGGCCCTTGTCATTACGAACCACCACCCCAATAGCAAAATAAAAGACGCGTTCTTTAACGTATCCATCAAGAACTTCTCCAATTTTTGCTTGTTTTGAGGAGTGCACTTGTTTTCAGAAGATGTGGCTAGAAGATGATCAGTTGCTAACTTAAATTCCGCGACGTAAACTGCCGCACCATTGAGGAGTTGATGGGGACAAGATTTCTTTTTCTCAAATAGCCAAAGATTCCTTTCTTTCCAAAATTTCCACAATAGTACTAGAAAAAGGTCAAATTCCTCACTGTTGAATTCTTTCCTTGCTACTAAAATGATTTCCCCTATTGCTGAGCCAAGCTTGTTAGCAATGAAAATACTTCCTTCTTGGATATCCATCACAGGTTCATAGGAAATCAAAGCATGCTCAACTGTTTCACTAGCCATGCCACATCGATCATATGGGGGGAGTCTATGACTTTTCGACGCCATAAATTTAACTTGATTGGGAGGATGTCAAATATCGTAATGTGCTATATACAGATTTCCACTTTTGCCGGTAACTTAGCTTTCCACAAATTCTCTTGATACTTCCATATGCATTTTAAAAAATCAGGTGAAAACTCCTTAGTTTCAATGTAATGTAATTTATTTATTTTTGTTAAGGCAAGAGAGTTTAATTTCCTCCGTGTTACATATTGTTGATGAAGGCTTTCAAGAACCTGGCTCGACAAAAAAACTTGGGTTTTTCGTTTGGATTGATTCGTATTGACCATTTGGTTGTTTCGTTTGGTCCATTTGGTCTCGCGTTGGCCCATCAGGTAACGTGCTGACTCTTTGTCCTGTTGTAGGGTCTGTTTGTTTAAAATTATAATCACCTTAGTTATTATTTTTTTCCTCACAAACATAAGACACGGCCACCGATGCATTTGGGTTTCAAAATATTTTTTTCTTTATTATAAAGAATGGGCCCTCTAGCATTCAGGGTCAAAAGACTAGTCCGCTTTTACTATTAAAAAAAAGGCTAGCCCACTTTTCAATCCCAAAAAAAAAAAAAAAAAAAAAGAAAAAGAAGATGAACACGTGTCAATTCCCTGTTGCTTTTCAATAAAGTAATAATTACCATTTATAATACTATATATTATAAACGATACCAAACCGACCGTAATCTTTTCCTTATTCAATAAACTTACAACTTTTCATTTAGAAAAAATAAAAAATGGAACCTGGCTCGACAATGAAAAATACTTTCCATGAGAATCACCGAAAACCGCACATATTTCAGTACAATTCTAGAATACGATGAATGTTGGCAAGTTGTTTGAATATTCTTGAATCAGATATTAATATATTATTGTCAAAATCACCGGTCTCCGGCCGTTGAGGAATATATATATATTTATATATATATATATTTTTTTTAATTTTGCTTATAAAATATTGAACTAATTTCAGCATCTTTGTTTGGAATCCTCTTCCCCAACACGATGATCTTTCTTGACTTCGTTCATCAGTACTCATCATTTAGATAGTCTGCTGAAATTTGAAAAACTTATTAGTCAATCATATCATATATATTGGCATATTGCATTATAAATTTAGAGGAGAAGAAAAAGATGGGGGAAAAAATTGAGAACGTGGTTTAAAGGTTGAAATCACCTGGGAAACACGCAATGAATCACTAAAGCTTAAGAGGAAAAATTGAAAGGGTGCGTAAAGGAAACAAAATGAATAAAGCACCACAGAATAGCAAGCCTCAATTTTTTTTTTTTTTTTATAATATCAAGTGTAACAAACACTACACCAAATAACGCCAAGTCAAGAAAGTTGTTTGAAGTTCTGCCTCAAATTCAAAGTTCTCTCATTTATTGTATTGTAAAATTGAAAATTTTCTCATACTAATGCCTGATTTATTTATGATGATACCAGTCATTTTATGTGACCTAATAAAAAAACAATATATACCCTTCTGCGACCACACGTCCCCTCCTCACTCTGCCCCTTGATCCATTAGTAAAATAGTGATACCAGCTAATAGTATTAGGAATTTTTATACTGTACAATTCCTTATCATTGCACGAGTTGACGGTTGACCGTATAGTCTATTTGAAAAGATAAGAATAAAAAAAAAAAAAAAAATCTCACTATACGGAGACACGTCCTAGTTTAATCTGAATATATTGATTTTACAAACTATTAAGGGCTTGGGAATTAGACTTCATAAACATAAATAAATCTTACTTTGAAAAATAAATAAATAAATCTTGTGTCCACACGTAAATGAAGAGTGGTGGGGTTGTGACCATCCCAGAATTTTGCTTTCCTGAAATATTACACAGTTTAGATTATTTTTAGCATTTATATACCGCATAGTACATGTATGAAAGAATCTAAAGTAATCATCACTAATCAACACCACCATCATCATCGTACAGTAATGATTATTTTTATTTTGCTTGCTTTTCTTAGAAGAATGTATACTACTCACTCAATCATGATGAAGTAATTAATTTACTACATAAGCAACAAAGCAGTTTATTCTGCAATTAATTAATTAATACATGAATCATGCACATGAATATCTTTCAGCTTCAGAGCTCATATATTAACTAAAGAAAACTGTAGGCTATATATACACACACCAAACCCCCACATTTTCACACACCATGGCTTCTTTACTACAATTCTTCATTACTCTGCATTTGCCCTTCATTTTCATCTACTGCACTAGTGCATCAAAACCGAACCTCAAGGCAGATCGGAAGAGCACAC
>CAVNYN010287708.1:5504-15747 GCA_963692815.1 Nyctanthes arbor-tristis | reverse complement strand
ATTAAAACTTCTCTAATGCATTATTATAGTCATGAAATAATATGATAATTGACAAAAAATACTGATTTGACACATTAAATGATTGATATTACTATAGAGAATATTAAAAGATGACATTGTTCATGATAATATCAAGTATTAATTTATCTAATCAATATATTTCACTCTTTTTTTTTCAAAATCCCTAATAATAACTTGATAAATATATAATATTGACATTGTTGCATTAAAAAAATTTTTGAATGTAATGTAAATATTTTTTGACACATTTACACTTAAGACATTCTATTTTAACTTTGCATTAGAGATGTTCTTATAAAAATTCAGTGAATTAATTTTACTTTTTTAAGTACATTAATCACTTTTTCTTAATTTGCCTAAAATTTGAAAGAAAAATATATTTGTGCAGCAAAAGGAGTATAATTTTTATTTTGTGCATCAATTTTTCAGATACATACACCATTACAAGTTCTCAACTTATTGTTGCATTTAAATCCTTACCTATTTTTCTTTTAATTCTTAATTTTTTTTTTTTTTTGCCCTTAGTTTTTATGTACCACTACCTCCTTCTCAAAAAAAATAGTTTAATTTTCTTTTTTTGTCCGTCTCAAAATATAATCCAATTTTTTTAAAAAAATAGTTAAAATATTAATTTTTTTATATACCTAGCTCTCTTTAATGTGCATAATTATAAAAAAATAAAATTATTAAAATATAATAATCAATAAAGGCTATAATAAGAAAAAAATTTTAAAACATACTTTTTCAATACTATATTAAATAAGAAAAATAAGACCATCTTTTTAAGATGAAAGTAATATCAATTAATTACCCTTAATATTTAAATGAGGGAAAAAAACAAAGAAATAAATGTACATCTCAAAAGACGCTTATTATTGGTGTCCCGGGGGGTTACGATAGACCGCGACAACCTGTTGGAAGATTGTTATTAAAATATGAACTCAATAAAGAGTTTTTCTACAAAACTAGATAAAGCTCCTTTATAAAAAACCTCACCCTTATTTAGTACGAATATAACAAAAACAGCCCTACATAACAAAAGCAATCCCACACAATGTGAGGCTGCTTTTATTAAATTCGTGCCACATCAGAGTTAAAATAAAGAGCCTTATCTATCTTCTTAAAAAATTTCTTCAATAACAGTGTAATAATAAAAGAAAAAAACCGAGAAGACAAATGTACCAACTAGAGTAAACTTGGCAAAATAGCTTCAAGCCAAGTCAAGCTCATTAGAACCTGTTCATGCTCGCCAACCAGGCTCGGCTCGTCCCGTCCCGATCATGTTTGCGTTTGACTTTATTTTCAAAAATTACCACTAAAAAATAAATAATCACCCCAATTGGTGAGACTAGTTGTTAGGCTCATATGACTCATAATAGTACCAACGGCTAGCACTAGAACAACATTGTTCGTTATTCAACATAACATAAACATTGTTAGCCACTAAACCATTTCTCAATATCCCCCAACATGAAGTTCTATTTTTGATCAATACATCCATCAGACTGAGGAAAGTTTGAAACCACAACAGTGCTCTCTCACGATCGGTTGAATCCTGAAGAGGAAGATAAACGAAATGGCTCCCTTCAACTGTTCTACATCCAGTATTTTTCTCTCTAATCAAAAAGAAAACTCATCCATACAATGATTTAGACTCCTTTTCCTAGGCCCACTTACTCATATAATTGGTTAGCTACTAATTGTCCAATCTAGATCTCATAAACGATAGTCAAGATCAAATGTAGTTAAATTCAAACAAATATTTAAAAGAGGTCCAAATATTTTTCAATTTTGCCGCACCATCTTTGCTGCTGGTTGAAACACTCTGCCAATTGCAATAAGTGTGGATAGTAAGTACTAAGCTACCATAGGTAATTTCTCAATTACAGTAGTAACGATGCTTTTCAGCATTCCCTGCATAGACAGAAAAGTTTTTACGTTTTTATCGTGATTTAAAAGAAAGTAAAAATACACTTTCAAGACGAGAGAGAGAGAGAGAGAGAGAGAGAGAGAGAGAGAGAGAGTCAAAGTAAAAATTGCATTGTAAATATTGCATTTTTGGTCCTTGACTTCTTTGAGAGCAAGTAACTCCACAACCTTTAAAAAAGAAAAGTTCAGTCCAAAATCTTTGGGAAAAAAGAATCTTTGACCTCTATTATACTTGCACAGTCAGTCCTCGATGCTAGAAAGAGTCATTAAATTATTTTGTGGCCCTCACTCTCAAGCTTTAAAAAGCCGAATTTTGCTTCAACAAACATGGTCTGTATGAAGGAATTTAAGGAGAAAATTTTTTATGTAAGATTCAACAATAATCTGAGCATTCACTATCCTTGGGAACTAATTTGTCCAACTATATTTCTCGACCAATTTGTTGCATGAGCAATAATAAAAATGAATGGGAGATATGTTGCAGTACCACAGAGTGATCCCTGAGACCAAGAGACAGTACTAATCCTTTGGAATATCCAGCAGCACTACAATGCAATAAAGAATGTTAGAATGATATGGCATCAATAAAGGCATCTCCAAAAGACTCTTCAAACATAAGATTCTCTCTATTTTAGAATGCTAAATGCTTAAAAATGTGCTCCAAGAGACTCTTTAAATTGACTTTTCAAAATAAAAAGTAGGATTTGGCTCCCCCAAATTTGGAGAGCCGAGTTCTCTCTCTATTATTTAATGCTTACAAGTTTCGATACACGTTTCTTGGTTTAAAAAAAAAAACCACATTTGATTCTATTGGCTGTAAAAATTTAAAAATATAGATATTAATTTAAAATGAGAAGATATATTGAACACTTCTTGTAAAAGGTAAAATAAAGAGTTTGTTAAAGAATGTTAAATTTTTTTTGAATATGCTCTTTTAACATAGAGAAACTGCTGGACATGCTCTAAGGCAGACAATCTGACAAAAATCACAAAAATATTTGTCAAGCAGAATTTCTATTGAAATGTTTACCTTATGTGTTCAATCAATTGCCGAGCACAAGCCAACAGCATTGGCTGCAAATGGTCATCTTGTATAAGTCCATGTTTTTCTATTGACAAGTCGTTCATGCTTATTTAAGCTAATGGAACAGCAACAACTGGGCTCACTGACAACTCGTAGATCTTACCTCATCACGCTTACCAAATGTTACAGAAACATTGAAAGTCGGATGGACTAACATCCCTTCCTCTTTCCTGGAATGAAAATACAACTCTTAGTGCCAGGGTTGCCGCATAGCATACTGAATTGAACTAACCGGGCAAGATGTTATATTTAATTTTTTTTAATTTCTTGCTACAAAAACCATTTAATCCAACTCTACCAAAGTTCGAAAAGGCGGAAATATGCCTCAAGGCGTTTTTCCTTGATGAGGCAAGGCGTACGCCTCGAGGTGATTGAGGCGTAAGCCTCTTGACAAACCGATATAAATAAGTTTGAACGTTGTAAAACAAATAACTTATTTCAGGAAAAGAAAAATAAATTGATCAAAATTCTAGTACGTACATCATCACGTCTTATTATGAACAATCTCGTAGTTAACAGAACATGAGTAGCTGGCAAGAAAAAGGGTAACATGCCTCTTGAATATATATATTTCTGGTTGAAACGTGGCAACTTGTTGTAGAAGAAACGATAGAAAAACAAGAAGATAAATCTATATGATGTGAATTTCCTTGCTTCCAAATTCCAACTTATTGGGTTAAATTTTTGAATTGTTAAACCCAAAAAAATAAAACAATCAAAATAGGATGCTAATTTAGATACTTACGCCTCTTGAGCCTTGAGGCGCAACCATAGAGGCGCACGCCTCACCGCCAAAGGCGTAAGCCTCTGAGGAAATTGCCTCATAGTAGTGCCTCAAGGCACTAGACAACCACCTCATGCTGAGGCGGGCCTTGAGGCGAGCCTCCGCCTCGCCTTTTTAATTTATGATTGCAGAAGGTATTGTTTCTGACAATCAATCATAGCACCTCCATTAATGACTCTGGACGGCAAAGTTATCGACGATGCCACCAAAAAAGAAGCCATCACCTCATCATTAACTATTGTTAGCATTATCGAAAAACTTTACCCTTTATTTAATTTTAATATGCTACTAATGGTTTGCTGTATAAGGAACTAAATATTGTATTTTTACTGACATGAGATACGAAAAGTATTAGTAACATTATATTATTTTTTAACTATTACTTTATTACCAATGGATTTAAGACAACAATGTTTGAAGTTTATATATATATTTTTAAAGTTTTTATCACAATATATACAGATAAAAATTTCATTGATGATTCTTTTTAAAGCTAACACTAATGTAAAACTCTGTTCATATTTAGAACTATATATATTTTAATTGTTGTTCTGTAAATGGATTTTTTTTCCATCAATATTTTTCATTATTTTATTTTATTCACTAGTATACTTGTTCTCACTACATCAAAGTATCATAATAATTTTTTAGGTATTACTAGTGAAAGAATCCTTAGGGGATTTATTGATAGTATATTCTGCCAGATGAAAATGCTATTTGCAGTGAAAAATTAAATTTATTCGTCATTTAAGAGTAAGTCCACCACTGATATTGATATCATTTTGAAATCTTAAATGGCACCTTATGGAAGGCTGAGAGAGACTAAATCGAATGGGCGCATGATTGAATAAGAGATTCCCTCTAGTACTTTGCCTTTTCTTTTACCTTTTGCAACTAAATTCTGAGCAAGAAACTTAACCTTTGAGGCTCAACAAGAGCATTCCTCTGATGAGACTTGTAAACAGCTAGCATGCATTTTATGTTGAAGCTCATCTAACTGGAAATTCTTTCCATCATAGTTAGTTTGATTTCTCTTGTTGTGAACTGTTGTTTACTTGTCCCTGAGTAACTAATAGGTGAAAAACTATCATGAGATGCTAAACAGAATTTCATTGGTGCAGAAAAACTTGGGATAATATGAAAGCATAAACCTTCCATGGATTTCTTCTAATATTAGCAATTTGAGAGATATTTTTAACTTGGATCAGTTAACTCTTATCTTCTTCTCGAATAAGAACCCTGGCTTAGAATACTTTTTGCCATTGTTTTCAAACATCAGTACACATCCAACAATATTAACTTCATAGAAGGACATATTAGATAAAACAAATTTATCTATCTCATAGTTCCTTTAAGGAAAGTACCATCATTAGCCTCTGAACTAACAGAATGAAAGAGAAATCTTAGTTTAGGACCATGACTGATATTCTAACAAAATTAAGGCTAATTCCAGGAGGATAATGCCATAATGACATTTCACCTTGCAAGGAGTCCACTAATGAATATCTTCAGTTAAGAGCTAATTGGTATTTGTAAGTAGAAAACTTAGGCAAGAAATGAGCTGGGCTGATTAAAGCCTCACTTAAAATAAAATTCAATAATATCCCCTAGAACGGTTTTATCTCATTAAAAACCTTCTCTCCAGAATCCATTAAGGTCAACTCACTAGAGCTTGAGCCAGTTTTGACAACTACGAACCAAAAAAAAATTATGAAATTGAGGTTCATGTCTCAAATAGCAATGAAAGGTACTTAAAATTTCAGATATAAAATGGTTACTCAATCATGCACGGCTAATTTATAAATGTTCAAAGACAATAGCTTTACCACCTTTCGTTCCATGTGGAAATTAAAAATAAGATTTTTTTATTTTTTATTTTTTGGTATTAAAAATCCTATCATTTTGGAATTGTTCTTTTCCCTTTTTCCAGTTTAAACAAGCAAACTTTTTGGATCAAATTTCCATGACAGAGCAATCACATATAATCGTACTGAGCTCGAAACCGGGTGGAATTGGATGTCGGGTTTGATGGAAGCAATACATTTCAAAATACAATCAATTAAAATATCAGATCCAACAAAAATGCACAAACTTTAAAATTATTTATCAATTAGAAAATACAAGCACGCATATGTGTGTGTGGGGAGGAAAGGAACCAGTACCTTGGAAATGATGTCGTTCGTGGAATCCATGGCTTCAGGCTCGAAAGAATTCTGATTGTCTGGTTTTGACTCTTCCTTTTTCGTCGTCCTTGGCTGCTTATATATGCACTAAATAAAATATTATGCTTTCGTATTTCTCCCTTTTTTTTTTTTTTTTAACAAAGTGTTCCTCATATTTCAAAATGAATAATAATAATTACTTCCCTCCAAAAGCCAAAAAAAAAAAAAAGAGAGTAATTATTGTAGAATTATTATGCACGTCTACAATCTTCCAATTTCTTATACATAATACATTTGGTAGAATCCCCTTTTTCACAAATCACACTACTTTTAAAATAATTTTCAAAGGATGGTGCAAATATATTATGTAAAAATTTATGACAAAAATTTATATGTAAAAGAAGCAAAGCTCTTGTAAGATTTTTCGCTCTCCTAACTTGTAGATTTTTATATAAAAATTTACTTTACATTGTTTAAACAATTTCTTGTAAGAGGCATTGGTTGACCAAATAATCGTTTTTTTTAAACTATTGACCTAATAATAATATAATAATATGAAATGGAAAAAAATTAAAAGAAAAGCGTGCTTGTTAAAAAACCTTAGATTCTTGAAAAGTCAACTTACATTTATTTCCTTTTGAAAGTCTTTTAAGAAAAAAATAACAATAAATATTTTCAAAAAATTGGCTAATCAAACTCGACAGGAATCTTTATGCCTCAAAAGATTATTTTACTTGTTTAAAAGCCATCACCAACAAATATACATAAATGATGGTACTTTAAATTAAAATTTTAAAGAATATCATCTTAAACAGTCAACACCATTTAGTTACTACCATCAAATATTTGATTTTGTAATGAACTTTTTATTCAATGTAATCTACTACACCAAACATGTCATGATCGTATAGATACATAGATGTTATTCTCATTTAATTTTACTCTATAATTTTAAATAATGAAGTTACTTGTTTATCCACTTTTCAATTTGCATTGAAATGCTCAAACAGTTTTTGCTGTGTAAGCCTTTAAGGTGATAGAAAATGAAAAATTCAACAGCTCAGGTCCCCTTCGATGGGCATACAGAACTGAAATGCTCCTATGCCATATCTCCTGCAATAATCCGAAACTCAAATTCGAGCTAATCACAAGTTGCAAATGTACCCCGATGAGGGTAAACTCATCGGGGACATAGTTCAAGCGCAAGCACCAACCATGCTCCATCATAAAACATATAAAGATGAATGAACAATGTATGTTAAAAAGCCTGAACAGCAAGAATACATGGAAAATGATGATAACATTTTACATCCTCAGTAATAATGTTAAAGTACAAATTCTTGTTCCATCACACAAGTAGTATGTGACTAGTTTCATGGTATACTCACTATGAAATTCGGCCCTAACCCAATTAACAAAAAATTGCGGTATATCTGGATTGCATAATTCTCTGTTATCGTAAGAACTCAACAGGGCTTGAATTCAACAGCATTTGTTTTAATCATAAATATTTGATTACCAGGAAAAAATAATGTTAACAATATCTGGAACTATAACAAACTTTCATTACCTACTCGACAAAAAATTGTATAGGCTGACGGTGTTGCTTAATCGAGGAGCAAAATTATACCATGCTGAAAGTATATCTCCTGAATTACTATCAGCATTCAATTCGAACTGCCCCACTCTCTGATGAAATGAACTTTGGTTTTCTATTCACTTGCGCCAAGCACTGAATGACATCTCCAACCTGGAAGTCAAAACAATCTCTGATCACTAGTCCACACTCATTTCCCTTGCCAACAGCCTCCACGTCCTGTTTCTCGCGTTTCAAAGATGCGCATGATCCTTCAAAAACAACTTCCCCGCTTCTAAGAAGTCTCAGTGTTGATGATTTAGTGATGCGGCCATCTACCACCCTGCATCCTGCAATCTTCACATCATCCCCCTTGGCTTTGCTCCTCCCTTTAAGTTCGAAGATGTTCAGCACTTGGGCTTCTCCGGCAACCTGAGTTTCAAGGGTCCCTGGAGCCTTTTCAACAATGAAATTACCAATGTCCTCCAGAAGATGGTAGATCACGCGATGCAATTTGATCTACAATCAGTAATTGCAGACAGTAAGTAAACCACTAACTCATTTTTATCCCTTTTCATGTGTGTCTAAGAGCATGGTTGGCTAGCTCAATAGTTGTACCTAAGATATGGTATAAATAAGTTGTCTTCACCAAAGTTCAAGATGAGTTCCTCATTTTGAAGGATGAGAACTACTTTCAAAAAAGTATCTTTACTTAGAAATATAAGAGAAACCAAGTCACCCAGAAATGTTTGGAAACAAAACAATTATTGAGAAAATAACATTTCCGTTTTCATACGCTTAGCTGTACATGCTCTTAGCCTCAGCAAAACCTTGTACCTTCACTTTGGCTTGTGTAGCAGCCTGAGCTATAGAACTAGGCAGGTCCCGCACATTAAATCCGACAACACATGCACCACAAGCTTGTGCCATATCAATATCAGTCTGAGAAACAGGCCCCACTCCAGCATGAATAACTTTCACAAGAACCTAGGGAACCAATCAATTAAATTAGCTAAGCACCAGCCAGATTCACATCTCAAGAATATATATCTTAACCTTCACAAGAATGAACATAGAGTGAGAACATTACCGATTGCTCAGGAAATAAGAAATAGCATTGAAGAAAATCAATAACTGTCAACAAATTTGTTTTTGTTGTCTTTGTCAACATTTTCAGGGTCCAAGAAATTCAGAAATTTGAAAACTCTTTCCGTACCTGAGAACTGTTCAAGCACTTCAGAGCATCTGTAACAGCTTGGACAGTTCCTTGAACATCTGCTTTGACTATCATTGGAACTTCCACCTGTTCAGACTTTGTCTCTTCTTCGTCATCTGACTCTGAAGTTTTGGGCCTCTCGTCTTCCAGTTTCCTTAGTCTATCCTTCTCGCATTTCTTTTTCCTTCCTTCACTGAGCATCCTTGCTCTTTCCTCAGATTCCACAACAACAATGTCATCGCCTGCCATTGGAAGTCCCTTTAAACCTTCAATCTCAACAGGCATGGAGGGTCTAGCCTGTGCAATCACTTTCCTGGCCATATCTCTAACAGACCTAATTCTTCCCCACTCAGCACCTACGACGACGTGCTGCCCACAAACTAAGGTTCCCGCCTTCACTATAGCAGTAGCCAAAGGACCACGTCCCTTATCAAGTCTAGCCTCAACTACATAGGCTTGGGCAGGTCCATCAATGCGTGCTTTAAGATCCATCAACTCAGCCTGAAGAAGCAATGCATCCTCCAACTTATCAAGTCCAACTTTATTTACAGCAGAAACTTCAACAACCTGAACATCTCCACCCATCTCCTCGAGTGGCAACCCCTCTGCAGCCAGCTGGACTCTCACTCTTTCGGGGTTAGCATCTGGTTTGTCACATTTATTAATTGCAACAACAATTGGTACCTTTGCTGCTGTTGCGTGAGACATTGCTTCAAGAGTTTGAGGCATCACACCATCATCTGCAGCAACCACTAGCACAACGATATCCGTGACTGCTGCACCTCGGGCTCTCATTGCACTAAAAGCAGCATGGCCAGGAGTGTCAAGGAATGTGATTGATGCTCCAGATTGCATGCCAACAATAAATGCACCCAGATGCTGCGTTATGCCTCCTGCTTCTTTTGCTGCCAAGGACGTTTGCCTCAGAGCATCAAGTAGAGATGTTTTACCATGGTCAACATGTCCCATCACTGTGACAACTGGGGATCGTGCTACAACATTAGCACCATCATCAGAGTGTAGTCTATGAACATTTACACCAATTTCCTGAAAAAATATAGACAACCATAATTGTTACCAGCTAGGCATTAAAGATGAGAAATCTGTATTGGGCAAAAAAGAATTTTTTTTTTTTAAATTACGTTGAAGCACAAAGAATCATAATTGAACACGTGAATTCCTCTTCCATGTCCTACTCTATATTTTTATTTTTATTTTTTTTTTGGGTGATTTTCTTGTCAAAGGAAAATAATAGCCAGACATTCAAATGACCTTTTCCACAAGAATAATCTTAGTGTAGGTACAAATATAATGGCCTGTCCAATCTTTTACCATAGGTTCTTCTAGAGGGATATTTTGGTGCAGAATTTATATTCTGTTACTTGATGGGGGGGGGGGGGGGGGGGGGGGGGGGGGGGGGGGGGGGGGGGGGGGGGGGGGGGGGGGGGGGGGGGGGGGGGGGGGGGGGGGG
>CAVNYN010287707.1:0-99090 GCA_963692815.1 Nyctanthes arbor-tristis | reverse complement strand
TGGTAAAAGTCAGGTCTTAAATTGTGACCTTGTTATGACCAATTGTGACTGTAACCAATTATTGGGACTCACTATTGTGACCTTATGTTGGTCACAAATTGGTATGAAACCACCAATCACACCACCGACATTACAACAACTCGCCGAAACACTAAGTCACAACATACTTCTACAATAACTCGCTAGAACACACTCCACCACAATTCACTGGAACACAAAGTCACAACACACAACCACCAACCACTCACCACCATAGCCGTTGGCCACACACAAAACGACCATAAAAAATAACCCCTAATTCACAAACCGCTAGCCAATACAAACAATTACCACCCATACAAACCAACCACTACCTAAATCGCCAGTCAAGTAAAATAAAACGTAAAATACTAAAACTAATTGGGTGTGAAATTAGACCGATATCGCGATCTAATTGAAGCAGCAACGAATGGACGAATGATGGAAAGGATGATTTCAAATCACCATCGCCAACAATCAAAGTGGAAGATGGTGTTATGTGGTGCGGTAATGGCGGTGATGTGAACTATAGAGATGAAGATAGAGAGTATGATGAAGGCAATAGAGAGTTTAGAATACGCTGGATTTAGGGGTTGGTAGGGTGGGGTTAGGTGGGGTACCTAAATTTTCCAAATTTGCTTTGATATACCTGATTTTTGGGTAAGGGGTAGAAAAACTCCTTATTTCCCTAATTTAACCTAGAGAGAAAACTACAAATTGTAATATCATTTGTATTAATTTTGGAAGAGAAAATTAGGCTATATATACTTATTTTTGTTAGAAAATTTGGTAAATGTGTGCATAACATACAACAAAAGTACGGGAATCACTCATTTTTCCTCTTTCTAACTTCTCACCTATGTTCGAGTTTTGCCCATATGCGGTCTGACTATTGAAACAGATTAAACTCCTATCTAGGAGCACGACCTCCAATCAGATGCAACTCGATCTATTTCTCTAGAAAATTGCACTCTCTGTGTGTACATTTTCTTGTCCCCTATGTAGTCTGTACATATGTTATCTCTTCAGTTCTTTTTTCCCCTTCTCTCTCTTTTCACTGTCTTCCATAACTTGTTTGATTATTTATTTATATATATATATATATATATATATATTCATTTTGGTTTCAATTTTTAAATAAAAGTATAATAGCACCCAAAGTGACATTTTTAAATAATGTGATTTTTCTATATATGACTTTCTAGTTTCTATATGTGATTTCTTAATAATCAAATGTACCATTGAACTAGTATATTATTCGTTCGTCGCACGGGACAGCAAAAAAAAAACCTACATTTTTTATAAAATAACTTATTTATCAATTCTAAACACTTGCAAGAAAAACTTAGTGAAATAGATATCATAATAGAATAAAGTCTATGATATATATGGAAAATTTTCAAAAACCTCCGGGAGGTTTTGTTGCAAAACTTCCTGCCTCGTGTGGCTTTTATATATGCAAGCCAAGTATATTTTATTCAAGCCATGTACCTTCTAAACACATGTGGTGAGCATCCATACATGCCACGTGAGATAGGAGGTCTTGTAACAAAACCTCGGAGAAGTTTTGGAAAGGGACTAGTGTGTGTGTATAAGTCTATGCTAATATTTATTGATGACATTTTTACAAGTTTGTAATATATATATATATATGGTTGTAATTATCTTATTATATAACCATTTATGGAAAAGAGTGCAATGACATTTTTACAAGTTTGTAATATATATATATATGTGGTTGTAATTATCTTATTATATAACCATTTATGGAAAAGAGTGCAATTTAATTTTCAATAATTAGCGTAAATAGTAAAGAACATCATATCCTAACAAACTTATGAATTCAAGTAGATACTAAATTTGTTAATGTCTATCCCTAAGTTCCTATTTGTATAATAAAATAATAACAATGCAATGTACGCTCTTCAACCTATAAACTAACTGCAAATCCAAAAATTACACCCACCTTTTTTTCATAAAGTATTTATCTAACCCGTAAGCAATCTAAGTTTTTTGTAGTATGTAAAAAAAAAAAAGTAACATATGAAATATATTTTACAACTACGAACATCATTCAAACCGTTGCACAAAAAATCAGCGTGTATTTTGTAAATCACTTGGACGACACAAAATCATAATATAAAAAATCTATTTTACAATTATGAATATCATTCAAATCATTACAAATAAACTACATATATAGTATATGTAGCGTACTAAAGATATTTTACAATTACGATACAAATATATAATTCAAATTATTATAGATAAGAACCCTAGTACATGTAGCATACAAAAAAGGTGACATATTATGAAACAATTAGTCAAATTCTTGTTATACTATGCATGCAATAAAAAGGAACACAAAAAGGCCCATTTTTTACGGAAAGAAATAAAAAACATAATGTCATTAGTTATCAATTTAAAAGTTTCTAAAGCAGCAAATTAAATGATTATAGTTTTTTTAACTAAATAATTATAGCTTTTTTTTTAAGCATAAACAATTATAATAATTTTAAAAAATGAAAGAAAATCCTATAAAGCACTAAAGCAGCCGACCAATATTGTTTTATTATAGAATAATAACGGCCCCAAAAAATTTCAAGTACGTTAGAGAGTTATCATTAAAGCACCTTCCATCTCATACGGGGGTGTGAAAGCATGGAACGTTGATTTGAATGTACACAACGTGGAATGGACATGTCTTAACAAGATTGACAAAAGCTAATTTAATGATGCAAATAAATTAAAATTATAAAAATGAAAACCTAAACACGATGTAAGTAGTTTTCAATAAAAAAATGGAGTTTGAACTGCACATGACCCTCTCCTAATATCCTTCTCTTTCTCTATCTCTCCCTTGTGTATATAATTAAAAAAAAAAAACACACAGCTATTTTTGTAGCCAAACTCCTTAAATTTTAAGGAAATGAAACATGTTTCATTGGGAAACATTAACTTGAATTCTAATTTTTTTTTAACTATGTATCAATTGCAACTTTCCCAAGTTTGATTAAGCAACTAAACATAATTAACAAAAAAAAAAAACTAGTTTACTACATTTAATATGTCAATTTACTTGTCATATATATGCATTGTTAAATGTCATTTTAAAAACTGATTGACTACAATTAAGTTGAACACAAATTGGTTGGAAAATAATTAATAAGGTACATTTTCATTTAGTATCAATGAAATAAAATACAAAGATAAATGTAAATGGTTTCGTTAGTTATCCATAAAAAATTTTTAAATACAAAAGAATAATCATAAATTTTTCTAAAACATAAATAATAATCCTTTAAAAACAAAATTGTCATGTTATTGAAAAACCAATGTGTGTGTCTATATATATAACAATAAATTAATTGACAAATGCAACTTGATTTAAGACACATTGTCGAAATGCCAAGAATTTTTTTTTTTTGAATAATAGAAATACCAAGAATTAATGCAATAAATTAATTAACAAATGCAACTTGATTTAGGGCACATTATATTGTGGTGATATTACGTAATTACGATGGCATAATTATTATCTAATTATAAGTTGAACACAAACTGAGCCGAAAACTAATTAACAAGTGTAATTTCATTAGTTTTCAGAAACTAAAATAAAAAGAGTTTTCATAAAGTTCTAAATTTTAAAAATTTAACTATAAATTTTATGAAAAAAAAACAAAGGCTGCAAAGCAGCTGTCTCACTGCTTTGCAGCGACCATTGATATTCAAGACAACGCGTGAATTTCAACACATTGCCTTGGACATGCTTCTAGGAAAAATTATAGTTCCAACTTCCAATACAAATATTAATTATAGCTTTTCTTAAATGGCAAGAAAAAAAGAGGAAAATTCCAATTGGGCAATGAAAGTTTTCCACCCAAAACACCTTCCAAGTCTATTCCTCTATAAGTAATATATAGATAGATAGATTTTTATTTTTATATATGTGACTTTTAACGAAAATGTAACAATGAATATGATGTATCTTTAGGTGACAAAATTTCTATATATATATATATATGTTGTGTGTAACTTCTATATGTGTAACTTTTTAGTAAAAGTTTAATGATAAAATTGACATATCTATAGGGGATAAAGATCCTACACTAGACTTTTTAATTGAAAACTGACATCAACGTGACTTTCATATGTGCGAGTTCGTAATGAAAATGTAGCGATGGACGTGACATAGAACAATGGACATGACATATCTATACATAACAAAATCCTTACATGTGACTTTCTAAGAAAAATAACATAATCCTGACTTTTATATATACGATTTTTTAAAGAAAATGAAAATGTAACAATAAATGTGACACATCCCGACGTGAAAAATTTCCTACACGTGACTTTTTAATTGGAAAGTAATACAATCGCAAAACTTTTATATATTCGATTTTTAAATGAAAATGTAACAATGAATGTGACATGTTTGGTGGAGGGGGGATTTTTACATGTGACTTTTTAATTGAAAAGTAACACAATGGTGACTTTTATATATGCGATTTTTTAATGAGAATGTAACAATAAACGTGGCATATCTATACATGACAAAATTTTAATATGTGACCTTTTAATTGAAAAGTAGCACAACAATGACTTTTTAGTGAAAATATAACAATAAATGTGACGTGTATATATGTGACTTTTTAATTGAAAAATAATACAATTGTGATTTTTTATATATGTGACTTTTTAATAAAAATGTAATAATGAATTTGATATATCTATATCTGACAAAATTTTTATATGTGACTTTTTAATTGAAAAGCAAAACAATCATTGAAAAGTAACACAATCATGACTTTTGTATATGTGACTTCTAATGAAACTTTTAATGAAACTATAACACTGACATATCTACACGTAACAATTTCTATGTGTGACTTTTAATTGAAAAGTAATACAATTGTGACTTTTACATATGTGACCTTTTAATTAAAAAAATAACTACATGACAGTTTCTACACGTGACTTCAATTATTATTATTATATCTTAAAAGTAGAAGACTTTCATTTTCCCACCCAAATTTTCATTCAATATAGGTTGAATGATGACACTAAATGGTTCTTCTTTCTGTTAATTTATGCCCAAGAGTATATTAATATGCATTTTGATGACATTTGAAATAAATAAATGTTTAATTCATCTGTTGTATATTAATTTATTGTTCGATAATTGTAAAGGTATTTAAATTGAGTACTTAAGTTGTTAAGCGCGGAAAGATTCAATTTAAAATACAATTAAAATTGTATGTGCACAACCAGTGAATAAATTAATGGACAATTTATCCTGATAAGGTTTTCTTAATTTTTACTAAAGTCTATCTTTGACTTTCGTAGTAAAAATTAAGAGTATATTGGATATATTGGACTGGACCATATATAGAATTTAATTTGTGACGATGGCCACAACAAATTGAATTCTATTTAACAAATTGTACATAAGACCTTAATCCTGAACAGATTATGAACTTCGATTATTAAGTTGAAGTTCTTTGGAATGCCAGTGAGTGAGATCAAAATTATTTGATCAATATCTTGGTATTTTGGGAATTGAAAAGTGACGTAACCAGGAACATATATTTGTAATATGAAATCCGCCAACCATTTAGCCATGATCAGGAAGTCCCATGGATTTTCTATTAAATAGTAAATCTGAGCTCAGTATTTCAACAGGTACAGTTGAATCATGATTGTGATGTGATCACAATGGACTGTTTAATTGGAAATTAAATTTCAGATATTAAGCATATTTGAAAAGGGGGAATCTTGGTCATTTTAGCCCAATCTCAAATATTCGCAATGATCGACGGGTTCAGATGTAAGATTAATTTGTTAGAGGATTATTATTATTGAGATAATTTTTCTGTAATTTCATTTGACCTAAGAGTGCAATTTCGTTCTTTTAGTGGAGTATAACGGAATTAATAAATTAGATTTGATTTATCAAGAGTTGATTAAATAAAAAATAATTTATTGGAGTTTAAGTCAATTGAGTCGGATCATGTCCCTTCAATGGCTTCAAAATAAGAACCATGATTAAATTACAAGAGTTGTAATTTATCACATTTTCACTTAAAATTAATCTAAACATAATACTACTATTTATAAATTCCTATTTTATGAAATAAGAAGGTAGAATTCATTTTTGTCCAAGAATAAATCTTGAAGGAATAAAAAGGAAAACATCCTTAATGACCAAGATGTTGTCTTGGAAATTAAGGGTCAAATGAGAGAATCAAGAAGTTTCCTTCTTTTCTCTCATTTTAACTCCTATTAATAATTCCATGCGATGGAATGATTGGAGAGTTTTCTCTTTCAAGCAATTTTGTGACCACACACAAAAGACAGTGAAAATAAAGAATGGGTTCTTCAAGGAAGAACATTGGAGAAGACTAGAGAGTATGAAGAACATCTGCAAAGTTCTTGTCTGTTGGAATTGCTTGTGAATCTACCACTACGCTTCAGGGGTATGATTCTCATACACTAATGTGTTATTGTTTTCACATCTGAATTGTTTTTATTTTATGTAGTATATAATTATGAATTACTTTGGTTTCTCATCTAAGAAAATTAATATCTTGATACAGGGTGACCGGATCCAACTATTGGTATCAGAGCCTGGTTAATCAATTCATTATTATGTATTTGAAATTAAAACAATTTATAATTGCATGATTAGTTGGAGTGGTACTAGGTTTATATGTGATCATTATTAGATTAAATGTTTTATATGAATAATCTATGACCTTAGTTTGTTCTTTTGAGATGTGATTTGTTCTTTCCAAATCTTGTAAGAAGAGGGGTGGATTACGACTCCATAATTTCCCTCTTGATTTTAATTTAATGCACTTGAAATATGTGAGCCCAAATGGGATTTAGGAATTAGGATTCTATTATAATTTCGTGGGGAACAAGTTGTATCTTTGTCATAAGACGGAGTGCTTGGAGCACAAATTCCATATATGATCATCGCTGCTTTGCTATTGCTGTTCATCGCAGATCTGCCACCGGGCTTGAGGGGCCATCGTAGTGCATGCTTGCTACTGCCCGCAATAGTTGCAGCCCGCTACACGAGGTGTAACGACTGCTATCACAGTGCCTAGTGAGGCGTTACGGCGTTACTATGGCACCTCCTTAGGTACGGCAGCAGTACTGTGATGCCTCTCGGGTGTCGATAGCATGGCGGCAGTGGCTGAAACTGCTGTTTTTTTATCGAGTTGTTTCTAGCGGATTCCATGGCTGTTGAACGAAGAAGACAATGTATGGTAAATGGGATTGGCCAATTCGATTGAATGACATTCAATTTCTTTGGGCTGCTTGTGGAGAATTACAATATGGGTTTGAAGAATTGGGCCGGATTGTGGCTCAATTGGAAATTTGATGGCTCAATTGGAAATTTGATTATGTTGTAATTTTATTTTCTTACGTTTTGGGCCATAGATTATTCATTTGGTTTATTTTTCATATATGATTGTCATATTTGATGTATGTCATTTATAACTTGTCATCCCATAGAACACCACTCCAATATCTGTCATAATATATCATGTTATATATTTCTAGACTTATTTTCTAAGCGTTAGAAAATAATGAAATATATATAATTAGCAATTGAGAATTGTTAATTAGAAAAACTCAAACAGAATAAAAATTAAGTGGGTGAGGGTGCATTATTGTAATGACCCCGTGGTTTCCCCTGTTATTGGGCATTTTTATATGCCTCGTATTGGTTTTATCACCGATCTCCCTAAAAGAGGGCTATAATGTTTTTGGTACTAGATTGGGCACTTTTATAGTGGTGAATTTTTTAAGTAAAGAACTAATCATAATTACCCTAAAGGTGACGTGTTTAGTTTGGACTTATAAAATCATCAATATAGGGGTTATACACTTGAATTAATTGTAGAGTTGGGGATTCCTAAAGAATATATTGACAATATAATTGATGGCCAAATTCAGCGGTACGAAATTAATATTGTTTGAGATGCTAGTTGTATTAATTTAGTGGGAGGGTCCCAACCTAGCTATAAATGACAATATCTTCTCCTAAAGAAAGATGTGTTCAAGATTTTGGAGCTTTAGGTCGTTGCCATATTTGAGTAGTTTTTGGGCCTACTTATGCATTTCTTTATGCATCATATATGAAAGTTATTTTTTTAAAAATTGATATGCATGTCTTATTTCAGAAAAATGCCGGTCAATACACTGTCAACAATCCCTAACAAAATCCAACTGATTGGGGAAAATTACATTGAATGGAAACGCAATCTTATGATTGTGCTCACTGCCGAGAAATATAAATTTGTGCTAATTGAAAAATGCCTTGATGAACCCACTACTAAGTCTACTCTTGAGTAAAAAGAGGCTTATGATAAGTGGTCCTAGGAATGGCAATGAGGCAAGTTCGGGGCGGGTATGCCTTCTCCTACTCCCACCCCGTTAGGGAAATGCCCACCCCTACCCGAGTGAAAGTTCGGGGCGGGTATGCCTTCTCCTACTCCCACCCCGTTAAGGAAATGCCCACCCCTACCCGAGTGAATCGGGTATGGGATGGGAGAGGTTCGGGACGAGTACGACAAAATTACCTGTTACCCAATCCGTTAAGGAAAAAATCCTTAAAAAAATGAAGAAAGAAAAGAATGGCGCGGCGCGGTGCAGCGGTGGAGACTTTGGGATTGGGTGGACTAGTGAAGACTTGAAGTTGAAGGGTTCGAGTTGGATAGAGACAGAGACGAGATGAGGAAGTTGATTTAGGGATAGAATTTGGTTTGTCTTTGAATTTATTTTAAGAAAACTCAAATTCTGAATGAATTAATTATTAAAGTTAGTTAAAAATTCAACAAAAAAGGTACTAGTCAAGATGGTTAAGTCATTTTAGGTATTTGGGATCAAACCCTCACCAACTCACTACTTAGGTTTAAATTTTCTTTTCCCAAAAAAAAAAAAAAAAGATTATATCGGGGATCGGGTCGGGGCGGTTGGGGCAGGTAGTACCAGACCTCGACCAGATAAGACTTTAGGGCAAATTCCTTTACCCCATACCCTCCCCAACACTTAATAGGGTGGGTAATATCCGCTCCCTTTGGGGTGGGTACTCGCGGCTATTGGCTAATACCCGTCCTATTGCCATTCTAGTGGTGCCAGACTGATGAAATGGCTCGTTGCTACATTTTGGCTTCAATGTCAAATGTTTGCAGCAAAAACATCAGAACATAGGCACTACTGCTGAAATCATGGAAAGTCTTCAAGATATGTTTCAACATCAGGGCCAGGCTAGACAAGCAGCTATTAAGTTTATAATGAACATGCGGATAAAACCTAGTACACTCGTCAGAGATCATATGCCTGCATTGATCTCCCATTTCCACATGGCAGAGGTACTAGGGGCTGAAATTAATATGGAGAATCAAGTTGACATGGCCTTGGAAGCTCTCCCAGAGATGTTTTCACAGTTCAAAGTAAATTACAACATGAACAAGATGAACATGTCCTTTTCCGAATTAATGAAAGAGCTTCAAAATGCAGAAAGTGTTCTTAAGACTAAAAATGGTGATGCTTTGGTCACTTTTGACCCATCCTCTTCCAAGCCGAAAGGCAAAGGAGGCAATAAGAGGAAGAAAGAGGCAATAAGAGGAAGAAGCCAGGAAAGAAGGATACCCAACCAATCGCCAAGGAAGCAAATCCAGATGAGAAGGCCAAAGAAAAGTGTTTCCATTGTGTCCATAAAGGACATTGGAAGAGAAACTGCCCAAAGTACCTAGCTTCTAAGAAGTAGGCTATTGGTGAGTTATATTTTATTGAAACATGCTTACTGGTTGATTCTACTGATACCTAGATTGTAGATTCTGGAGCCACTAATCATATTTGTAATACTTTGCGGATGTTCCAGGTGACCAAGGAACTAAGTGAAGGAGAGTTCACTCTTCGAGTTGGCACATGAGCAGTGGTGTTGGCTAGAGCAGTTGGAGTAATTCATCTTTATTTTCAGCACAATAAATATGTTGTTTTGAAAAACTGTTATTTTGTTCCAGACATTAAGCGGAATTTGATTTTCGTGTCTAGATTATTTGAGCAAGGTTATTCGGTTTGGTTTTCCCGCTTTGCTATTGAAATTAATTTGAATAAAGCTCTTATTTGCAAGGGGCAATCGTTAGTGATTTATATGTTTTGAATTGTATTAATGGCTCTATAAGCAACATCATTGCCAATAAAAGGCAAAAATTATCTCCAACCAATGAGACATATTTGTGTCACCTTAGATTGGGTCATATTAATCTAAACAGAATTCAAAGATTCGTGAATGGTGGTTCTTTAAATAACTTAGAGGTGGAACCTCTACCAATTTGTGAATCATGTTTAGAGGGTAAGATGACCAAACGGTCTTTTTTCTTCTAAAGGGAATAGAGCAAATGATGTCTTGGAATTGGTACATTCTGACGTATATGGTCCTATTAACATACAAGCTAGAGGTGGTTATGAGTATTTCATCACATTTACAAATGATTACTCCAGATACGGACATATTTACTTAATGACTCGAAAGTATGGAGCTTTTGAAATGTTCAGAATCTTTAAGGTTGAAGTGAAAAAACAATTAGGTAAATGTATCAAATTACTTCGATCAGATCGAGGTAGAGAATACCTATCTCATGAATTTAGGACTTACTTATCAGAAGATGGGATCTTATCCTAATTAAGTGTACCAAGTACACATCAACAAAATGGTGTCACTGAAAGGAGAGACAGAACCATGTTAGACAAGGTTCGGTCAATGCTTAGCTTCTCTACATTACGTACTTCTTTTTGGGGATATGCTCTACAAGCTGCAGCATACTTGTTAAATCTAGTACCATCTAAATTTATTCCTAAAACACCTCTAGAGATGTGGAATGGGCGAAAGCCTAATCTACATCACATTCGGATATGGGGATGTTCAGCGTATGTGTTGAAAAGAAAGATGGATAAGATGGAAACTAGATCAAAGACATGTCTGTTTGTTGGGTATCCAAAAAGAACAAGAAGGTATTCTTTCTATAGTCCTCAAGATAGGAAGTTATTTATTAGTACAAATGCAACCTTCCTGGAGGATAAATAGATAGAAGAGCATCAATCTAAAAGTAAGGTACTACTGGAAGAGATTAACGGAACTAGTTCTAATATATCTATTCCAAAGATCCGCATAGAACCTGAAACTCAAGATTTCGTTCTTCTAGCGCCAATGGTGCATGTTCCTAATAGGAGACAAACTCAAGTTTTGTTAGTTACACCCACTAACTTTGTTGCACCAGAAGTTGAATAGGAACAAGCTCCTGTGATTCAGTCACCGCCTTTACCGGGAAGGGAGGGGGATGTGGAAAATGAAATACAAGAACAAGAGATAATAGAAGTAGTAGAAGAACAAAACCCAATCGATATGGTTGTCCAAGAAGTTCCACAGCTTAGACGTAGTAGGAAAATTAGAAGACTACCTTCTAGGTACCTACTGTATGGAGAGTAATTTGAAGTAGTCTCTATTGAGCGGGAACAGGATCCTACTTCATATAAAGAAACTATGGAAGATATAGATGCAGACTCTTGGAGATGTGCTATGGATGCAGAAATGAAATCCATGTACACAAACACTGTTTGGGAACTTGTAGATGCACCTCATGGGGTAAAACCTACTAGGTGCAAATGGGTCTACAAAAGAAAGAGCAGGAATAGATGGAAAGGTGGAAACTTTTAAAGATAGATTGGTTGCTAAGGGTTTTACCCAGCGAGAAGGAATCGATTACAAGGAAATTTTTTCACCTATAGCCATGCTTAAGTCTATCAGAATTGTCTTATCTATTGCAACTCATTAAGATTATGACATTTGGCAAATGGATGTCAAGACTGCATTCCCAAAATGGAAGTCTTGATGAGACCATTTACTTTCAAGAAGATTAAAAGCAAAAAGTATGCAAATTGAAGAGATCCATTTATAGGCTTAAACGAGCATCTTGATCTTGGAACATTAGATATGACCAAACTATAAAAGGTTATGGTTTTGTTAAAAATTCCGAACAACCTTGTGTCTATAAACTTATTATAGACGGGAAGATCATTTTCCTCGTATTGTACATTGATGACGTCCTACTTATCAGAAATGATGTAGGAGCATTAACTGCAGTCAACAGTTGGTTGGCAGAACAATTTGATATGAAAAACTTGGGAGAAGCTAGTTATGTTCTTGGAATCCAAATCTTAAGGGATAGGAAAAACAGACGGATAGCTTTATCACAAGCCATATACATTGACAAAATACTGGGAAGGTTTGCAATGCAGAATTCCAAAAAGGGTCAAATGTTTTTTAGATATGGAATTCAATTATTATGGGAGAATTGCCCTAAGACTCCCAAAGAAATGGAATACATAAAGAAAGTTCCTTATACTTTAGCAGTAGGAAGCCTTATGTATGTTATGCTTTACACTCGGCAAGATATTGCCATGTCGTAGGGATAGTCAGTAGATATCAATCAAATCCTGGACTAGAGCACTGGATTGTTGTTAAGCATATACTCAAGTACTTGCGAAGAACTAGAGACTATATACTAGTTTACTCAGCTGAAAACCTGGTCTCTATAGGATATACTGATTCTGATTTTTAGGCTGACAGGGACTCTCATAAGTCCATGTCTGGTTCAGTGTTTACCTTGGGCGGTGGTGCTATTATTTGGAGGAGTATTAAGCAATCTTGTATTGTTGATTCCACTATGGAAGCATAATATATAGCAGCCTGTGAGGCAGTAAAAGAGGCAGTGTCGCTAAAGAGGTTCCTCACAGAACTTGGAGTGGTTTCTACAGCTTCACTACCAACGACACTATACTGTAATAATAGTGGTATGATAGCAAATGCAAAAGAACCAAGAAGCCATCAGCGTGGAAAACATATTGATCAAAAGTATCACTTAATTAGAGAGATAGTCCAAATGGGAGATGTGACATCGTGCAAGATTTCTTTAGCTAAAAATCTTGTAGATCCCTTCACCAAAAGCTTTGAACAATGTGTTGAAGGAATAAGAATACTTAACATGTCTCATATACTCTAGGGTAAGTGGGAGATTGTTATAGTTTATGTCAAAGAGGATATTAATATGTATTTTGATGACATTTGAAATAAATAAATGTTTAATTTATTTATCGCATATTAATTTATTGTTCGATAATTGTAAAGGTATTTAAATTGAGTACTTAATTTGTTAAGTACAGAAAGATTCAATTTAAAATACAATTAAAATTGTATGTCTACAACCAGTGAATAAATTAACGGATAATTTATTCTGATAAGGTTGTCTTAAATTTTACTAAAGTCTATCTTTGACTTTCATAGTAAAGATTAAGAGTATATTGAATATATTGGACTGGACCATATATAAAATTTAATTTGTGATTATGACCACAACAAATTGAATTCTATTTAACAAATTGTTCATGAGACCTTAATCTTGAATAGATTATGAACTTCGATTATTAACTTAAAGTTCTTTGAAATGCCAATGAGTGAGATCAAAATTATTTGGTTAATATCTCGGTATTTTGGAAATTGAAAAGTGACATAACGAGGAACATATATTTGTAATATGGAATCCATCAACCATTTAGGCATGATCATGAACTCTGATGGATTTTCTATTAAACAGTAAATCTGAGCTCAGTACTTCAACATGTACAGTTGAATTATGATTGTGATGTGATCACAATGGACTGATTAATTAGAAATTGAATTTGAGATATTAAGCATATTTGAAAAGGGGGCATCTTGGTCATTTTAGCCCAATCTCGAATATTCGCAATGATTGACGGGTTCACATGTAAGATTAATTTGTTAGAGGATTATTATTATTGAGATAGTTTTTCTGTAATTTCATTTGACCTAAGAGTGTAATTTCGTTCTTTTAGTGGAGTAGAACGGAATTAATAAATTAGATTTGATTTATCAAGAGTTGATTAAATACAAAATAATTTATTGGAGCTTAAGTCAATTGAGTCCGATCATGCCCCTTCAATGGCTTCAAAATAAGAACCATGCTTAAATTACAAGAGTTGTAATTTATCACATTTTCACTCAAACTGAATATAGACTTAATACTTACGTTTATACGTTCCTATTTAATGAAATAAGAAGGTGAAATTAATTTTTGTCCAAGAATATATCTTGGAAGAATAAAAAGGAAAACATCCTTAATTACCAAGATGTTGTCTTGGTAATTAAGGGTGAAATGAGAGACGTAAGAGATTGGTAGTTGGACTAAGATGCCCACAATATGGAGCAGAAGAAACAAATGCCCTCCCTTTTTGTTCAAAGTGAGTGGGTGAAGGAGTTATGGAAAGGCGTTGGAGGATGGGAATTTGTCCAAGAAGCAAATGTGCATGTGACTGAGCTAGTGTTTGGGGATTTCTTATGGAGTCTACATTCCCTAGTTTCGGCCCAACTATTTGAAGTTTTGTGCTTGGTGGCATGGACTATATAGAAGGTGAGGAATAAATTGTTGCACGAGGGAGGACCGCTAAAGGACTATGTAGCATTCTTATTCAACTAGCAGCATACCAATCGGTTAGGGGCCATACTAGTCAGTTTGAGTTGGGGTTGAATCAAGCTCAATCGCCTCTATAGAGATCTAGCGAGGGCAGAACGTTAGGCTTGATCCTTTTTATTGATGCGGGAATCCGAAGCGTAGATGGGTGGAGGGGGCTCGGTGGAGTGGTGCACAACGAGGAAGGTATGATACATGGTGCCTTCGCATATCGAAGGCAGGGTGCCTGGATTCAACCATCATAGAGGCTCTTGTAGTGAAGGTAGGGCTTATTTTTGCTCGGGGGAATGGTTTGCAGATTGCACACTTGGAGATGGATGTGCTAACAATCATTCACAAACTTGTTCGGGAGGATCCACTAGCAATTATTACTCCCTTGATTAGAGAAGTACGGTACTTACTTGAGAGTAGCGGCTGTGGTGCGTGTTATCATATTCCTAGGGATACGAATGAGATAACCTACAATTTAGTTGCTTATGCTTTATCATTAGATAGGGATTTGTTTTGGGCAGATTGTATACCCCTCTTCATTGTTCCATGGGTGGAGAGGAATGCATATGTTTGATTTCGAAAGTTATGAAATGAAAATCCCTTTTAAGAAAAAAAAAAAAAGAGTGAAATGAGAGAATCAAAAAGTTTCCTTCTTTTCTCTCATTTTAACTCCTATTAATAATTCCATGATATGGAATTATTAGAGTTTTTTCTTTCAAGCAATTTTGTGACTACACACAAAAGAGAGTGAAAATAAAAAGTGGGTTCTTCAAGGAAGAACATTGGGGAACATATACAAAGTTCTTGTCCATTGGAATTGCTTGTGAATCTACCACTACGCTTCAAGGGTATGATTCTCATATACTAATGTGTTATTGTTTTCACATCTAAATTGTTTTTATTTCATTGTAGTACATAATTATGAATTACTTTGGTTTCTCATATATGAAAATTAATTTCTTGGTACGGGGTGACCGGATCCAACACTTTCTTCTTTTAGCCATAATTTGTGTGAATTCCGGGGGATTCTATTTTTTAATATTGGTGTTAGGAGAGGAGGAAAAAAAGAACCCCGAATTGGATTTGTTTTTTCACCCAACATGGAACGAGAAAACCCAAATTTGAGCTTTCCAACCTTTCAACATTATAATAAATGCCCTAAAAACATGTCTAGTGTGGGGGGAACAAACCCAAATTTAGGGTTTCCCACCAAGTTAAATAATGTAAAGGAATAAGAACCTATATATCGTTGTAGACCATGTCTAGAACACCCTAAATCCCGACCGTCCTAGCCCGAAAATACACGATGCTCCATTCCTCTCAAATTTCTCACAAAAAATGGCAATTTGGACCTGAACACCTACTACCTACAAAACCGGCCTCATTAGATAATGGGGCGGGAATGGACACAAGTGTATGTTTGAATAGCTTAGCGAGCCAGGGATGGGTATTTTTGACCCACTAAAGTTCCAATATTAAACTTTTAATTTAATAAAAAAGATGCAAGCAATAACCAACGAGATATTTGAACTCAAGACCCGAGTTAAAATCTAAGGTACCATCAACAAATTTGAACACTTTAATCTTTTTTTTTTAAAGTGATAATGTGTTTAATTATAAGCATTGGAATTTGTTTGAAAAGAAAATAATTTCTTATTAATTAAATTGCCAGTAATTAAACTCTATAGAAAATAAATTATAATGTGTATGAATGAAATGGAATTCACAAGAGAAATTATGAATTATTGATCACTAAAAATGATAACTTCTGCAAGTGCATGGGTCGTAACAAGTAATAGAGTGGATAATAAGTTTGAGTTATCCTTCCACGAGGTTTGGATTGAGTACTGAAATTATTTATTTCAACTTTATTTGGACAATCTAATAATTTTGGTTAAAACAAGGAAATAAAATAAACAAGTAAAACTAAGCAAATAAAATATATACAATATTTTAGTGGGAATAATATGATGGATACGTATTAGGACTCAAGAATTCACCATAATTGGTCCGCCTAGTTTTACAACAATTAATCTATGTTGCCTATCGAATTTCACTAAGTTAATTAATTACTACTCTCTAAGCTAGTTAATCTTACTTAATTAGGCCCCCTCACATATCTCTAAGTAAGCGCGTTATCAACCCTCTTAAGTGCATGAATAACAAGAAACTCATACAAATATCCCCGAAATTCAATTTACTTGATCGCACTATCTACAGGCAAATTTTTTTTGTCTTGTCTAAATTAATGATTCTTATTGCATAAGCTAACTTAAGTCTCTCATCTTTCGAATTCAACAAAAGTCTATAGATTCATTCATCTATTAGCCAAAAAGACGAAGACAAAACAATATACGAATAAAGATTTAACATAAAAATTAATTGTATAAATTTAGTATGAAAAACACGACTAGGGTACCAACTAGGTTACATTATTCGTCCTAACTTTAAATTAATTTCGTTACACATCACGAATGAAAAACATAAATAAATAAAATTAAGCATATAACCCCGATAATTAGATCTTGAATAAGATAAAAAAATTCTTGTATCAAGTTTCTTCACCTTGAATTTCGAACTTGATCCCCAAGCTTTCAAAGTTCTTATATTTTTCTCCCTCTTTTCTATGATATTTCTGTCTCTATAGCCGCATAGTACAAATTAATGTCTGAAGTTTTCAACTACTTGACTGCAACCCCTAAACTCTACGATCGTATGGTTCATTTCTGTTCTGTAAACCTTTGTTTCTCTGAATCTTGTGACCGCATGGTACAATCTCGGCTACACTTTTTTCCTCTCTTTTTTGGTTTTCAAACCTTTTCCTTGCTTATCTTTGGTCCCGAATCATCAAATACTTGCAAAATTATCCAAATTCATTCGTTTCACTCCTTTTAGATTGTACTAGTTGCATACCCCATGCATTGCACGGAATATAATAATTAGCAAAAAAATGCTTAGTAATTTAAAAAACTAAAAAATTGTAATTCTAATGTGTATTACTCACTCATATACATATGTTACTAATATATATAAATAAAATAAAATTGAAACGAACAATATTTTTACTTAGCATAAAATTAATTAAATTATCATTCTTAAAACAATACTCTTAAGTAATAAAAATGAGAAAGGGGAATTTTTACAAAATTAATTTCATATTGAGTATGGAAATTAAGAAACCATGAAAAAGAGAGGTAAAAACTTTATACAACTCTAGAATTACTCTATACTCACATCCTTAGTCAATATGGTATGGTTGATATTCAATTATTAGAAAGAATTATCTTCACATTTATTTTCTGTTATATATTCTTGAAAAAATTATTTTCGCATTTATTCACCATTATTCACTAAATCTACTCTAAAAAATCTAAAGTACAGAGTTTCTTATTATAAAACACCCAAGGAAGTAATATTACAATAAATGATAAATTCTATATTATTTACTATTTACCCTTAAAATTAATTTTTAACAACTTTTCGTTCTAAAAGATATTAAAATTTTTTTTTTATTTTTGTTCTAAATCATTATCATCAAATATTATTACTATTATATCCCCCAAATTAAATCTTTACCAATATATCAGTTTTCAGAAAAAATAATCAATTAGTTAATATGCTAAACACATAGCCCTAGATTTTATGACGTGTGTTTTATAGTATTAAGTTAAAGTAAAAATTTTGAAACTGATTTAATTTTACTTTATTATTATATCATTAATTTCACGAGTAGGCACTTAATTGAAATAAGAAGAAGTCCCAATAATCCAATACTTGAAATTTGTCTATTAACTGTTAGAATTTTGAAGAAATACTAAATCTTTAAAGATGTCTTAAAAACAGAATGTGACAAATGGATAAGTATTATTTTTTTTAAACAGAATGAATAAGTATTATTATTATTATAAATATAAAAAGCAATATAAAAGTAGGATAGTGGTTTTGTTGAGAAAACTTGCATATGACAACTATCCTACATTAATATATATAATAACTAGACTTCCACCCGTGCTTGTCAAGCTTAACGTCATAAAGAAACTGAAAAACACAACTTGCATGGAATTAATGTGCATCATATATTTGCAAATAGCATACAATTAATTCCTTATTTTGTTGGCATAGTTTTAAATTCTTGTTATTAGCTCATCGATATCTCGATGAACCAATAATTTTTTTATTAATTCTATATTTAGTTTCAAAACTCGATAGCATAATTCTATATTTAGTTTCACATCTGTGCATTTACAGACATATTATATATGCTTCACAACCGTGCGTTTTATAGACATGTTATAGTGATAAAGTAAAATAAAATAGAGTATGAGAATATAAAATCATAAAATAATACAATCGAATAAAGCAAAATTGAAATTCATTATGCAAATATAAGATATATATATATATATATAACCAAAATGTATACGTAGATAGAATCTCAAAATAAAAATTTTAAATTAAATTATTAAAAGGAAAAATATAATAATAATAATAATATCGAAATCTCGATTGATATATTATCTATTTTTATGTAATTAAAATCCATTAAGCACATATAAGATATAACTAACCAAAATGTAACATGTAGATAGAGCCTCAAAATAAAAATATTAAATTAAATGGTTAAAAGGAAAAGTATATTAATTGAACCAATAATTTTTTTATTAATTTCTATTTTTTATTTCATTTAAAGACAATAAAATTCGATAGTATTATATATTATTTTCACACTTGTGCATTTCACAGACACAATATGCTTCACACCCGTGTATTTCACAGACATATTATACTGACAAAATAAAATACAATGGAGTAGGAGAATATAAAATGAGAAAAATTATACAATCGAACAAAGTAAAATTAAAATCCATTAGGTAAATATGAGATATATCTAACGAAAATGTAATATATAGATAGAGTCTCAAAATAAAAGTATTAAATTAAATGATCAAAAAGAAAAGTATAATAATAAGGAAAAATAATATTGAAATCAATATTGATATATTATCTATTTTCATATAATTCAAACTCATTAGGCAAATGTGAGATGTATCTAACTAAAATGTAATATGTGGATAGAGTTTCAAAACATAAATATTAAATTAAATGATTAAAAGGAAAAACATAACAATAAGAAAAAGTAATAAATGAACCAATAATTTTTTTATTCATTTTTATTTTTTATTTCCTTTAAAGGCGAAAAAACCCGATAGTATAATCTATATTAATTTCTCACTCGTACATTTATGGACTACTATGTTTAGCACTCGAGCGTTTCATGAACATATTATATTAAGAAAGTAAAAAATAATATATTAAAAGAACATAAAATCATAAAATTATACAATTAGACATAGTAAAATTGATTAAAATATAATGTGTAGATAGAGTTATGAAATAAAAATATTAAATTAATATATAGATGGAGTCCTAAAATAAAAATATTAAATGTAATATGTAGATAGAGTTCTGAAATAAAAATATTAAATTAATATATAGATAGAGTCTCAAAATAAAAATATTAATTAAACGTAATATATAGATAGAGTTCTGAAATAAAAAGATTAAATTAATATATAGATAGAGTCCCAAAATAAAAATATTAAATTAATTTATTGAAAGAAAAAATATAACAATAAGAAAAAGTATAATAGATGAACTAATAATTTTTTTATTAATTCTTATTTTTATTTCCTTTAAAGGCAATAAAACCGATAGTATAATTTATATTAGTTTCACACCCGTACATTTATGGACTACTATGTTTAATACTCGTGCGTTTCATGGACATATTATGCTGAGAAAATAAAAAAATAATATATTAGGAGAACATAAAATTATGAAAAATTGGACATAGTAAAATTGACTAAAATGTAATATATAGCTAGAGTTCTGAAATAAAAATATTAAATTAATATGCAGATAGAGTTTCAAAATAAAAATATTAAATTAATTGATTAAAAAGAAAAGTATAACAATAAAGAAAACTATAATAATAATAGAATAATTACATAATCAATTGGTTTTTAAAGGAGCCCGACAGTAAGAGGAAAAATCATTTTTAATTGAGCCTACAATCAAATTGAGTCATACAAACTGTTGATTAATATATATATATATATATAGATTACTATTGTAAAATCTAAAAGAATAAAAAATAAAAAAGTAGGATAGTGGTTTTGATGGGAAAACTTGCATATGACCACTATTCTACTTTAATATATATAACAATAATAAGATAAGATTCTCATATTTACTCTTTGTCATATATTCTTCAAAAAATTATTTTCGCATTTCCTCACCATTATTCACTAAATCTACTCTAAAAAATATCTAAAGTACACAGTTTTTTATTATAAAAGACCCAAGGAAGCAATATTACAATAAATGATAAATTCTATATGATTTACTATTTGCCCCTAAAATCAATTTTTAACCACTTTTTGCTCTAAAATATATTAAAAAAATTTTATTTTTGTTTTAAATCATTATCATCAGATATTAGTACTATTGTATCTCCAAATTAAATTTTTATCAATATATCAGTTTTCCAAAAAAATAATAAATTAGTTAATATGCTAAACACATAGCCTTAGGTTTTATGACGTGCGCTTTACAGTATTAAATTAAAGTAAAAATTTTGAAGCTGATTTAATTTTACTTTATTATTATATCATCAATCTCACGAGTAGGCACTTAATCGAAATAAGAAGAAGTTTCAATAACCCAACACCTAAAACTTGTCTATTAACAGTTAGAATTTTGAAAGAATACAAAATCTTTGAAGATATCCTAAAAACTCACAAAATACGTGTGACAAACATTAATGAATAACAAAAGCATATTATATATAGAATAAAAAATATATAAATTTTCATATATTATTATAAAATAAAATGACAGTGGTTTGCAAAATATAATATAAAATAAAATAAAATGTTAGCAAAATGTAACAAATGGATAAGTATTATTTTTTTCTAAATAGAATGAATAAGTATTATTATTATAACATATAAAAAAATTAAAAAATTTTAAAAGTAAGATAGTGGTTTTGGCGAGAAAACTTGTATATGATCACAATCCTACTTTAATATATAAGATAAGATTTTCACATTTATTCTCTGTCATATATTATTGAAAAAATTATTTTCGCATTTTCTCACCATTATTCACTAAATCTACTCTAAAAAATCAAAAGTACACAGTTTTTTATTACAAAAGACCCAAGGAAGCAATATTAAAATAAATAATAAATTCTATATGATTTACTATTTACCCCTAAAATTAATTTTTAACCACTTTTTGTTCTAAAAGATATTAAAAAATTTTTTTATTACTGTTCTAAATCATTATTATCAAATATTATAACTATTATATCCCCCAAATTAAATTTTTACCCAATATATCATTTTCAGAAAAAATAATAAATTAAGGCTTGTTTGGTATCATTTATTTTTTTCCTTTATAAATTCACCTACCCTTGATTTGACAACTATTCAATAATCACCATACATTTTAAACTTTAAATAAATCTCCACCACTCATTTTCATTTTTTATAAATTCTCTTTATAAATTGAGTTTATAAATTTAACCAAACGGACCCTTAGTTAATATGCTAAACACATAGCCCTAAGTTTTATCACGTGTGTTTTACGGTATTAAATTAGATTAAAAATTTTGAAACTAATTTAATTTTACTTTATTATTACATCATCAATATCACGAGTAGGCACTTAATCAAAATAAGAAGAAGTCTCAATAATCCAATACTTGAAATTTATCTATTAACTGTTAGAATTTTGAAGGAATACTAAATCTTTGAAGATATCCTAAAAACTCACAGAGTATGTGTGATAAACATTAAAGAATAATAAAAGCATATTATATAGAATAAAAAACTATATAAATTTTTATATATTATTATAAAATAAAATGGTAGTGGTTTGCAAACTATAAAATAAAATAAAATAAAATGATAGCAAAATGTAACAAATGGATAAGTATTATTTTTTTTAAACAGAATGAATAAGTATTATTATTATAAAATATAAAAATAGGATAGTGGTTTTGGTGGAAAACTTGCATATGACCACTATTCTACTTTAATATATAATAATAATAATAAGATAAGATTTTCACATTTATTCTTTGTCATATATTCTTGAAAAAATTATTTTCACATTTCTTCACCATTATTTATTAAATCTATTCTAGAAAATCTAAAGTACACAGTTTTTTATTATAAAAGACCCAAGGAAGCAATATTACAATAAATGATAAATTTTATATGATTTACTATTTACCCCTAAAATTAATTTTTAACCAATTTTCGCTCTAAAATATATTAAATTTTTTTTGTTTTAAATCATTATCATCAGATATTGGTACTATTATATCCCCAAATTAAATTTTTATCAATATATCAGTTTTCAGAAAAAATAATAAATTAATTAATATGCTAAACACATAGCCTTAGGTTTTATGACGTGTGTTTTACAGTATTAAATTAAAGTAAAAATTTTGAAACTGATTTAATTTTACTTTATTATTATATCATTAATATCACGAATCGGCACTTAATCGAAATAAGAAGAAGTTTCAATAACCCAATACTTGAAAATTGTCTATTAACTGTTGGAATTTTGAAGGAATACTAAATCTTTAAAGATATCCTAAAAACTCACAGAATACGTGTGACAAACATTAATGAATAACAAAAGCATATTATATATAGAATAAAAAATATATAAATTTTCATATATTATTATAAAATAAAATAACAGTGGTTTGCAAAATATAATATAAAATAAAATAAAATGATAGCAAAATGTAACAAATGGATAAGTATTATTTTTTTTAAACAGAATGAATAAGTATTATTATTATTATAAAATATAAAAGTAGGATAGTGGTTTTTGTGGGAAAACTTGCATATGACCACTATTCTACTTTAATATATATAATAATAATAATAAGATAAGATTTTCACATTTATTCTTTGTCATATATTCTTGAAAAAATTATTTTCACATTTCTTCACCATTATTCATTAAATCTACTCTAGAAAATCTAAAGTACACAGTTTTTTATTATAAAAGACCTAAGGAAGCAATATTACAATAAATGATAAATTTTATATGATTTACTATTTACCCTTAAAATTAATTTTTAACCACTTTTCGCTCTAAAATATATTAATTTTTTTTTATTTTAAATCATTATCATCAGATATTAGTACTATTATATCCCCAAATTAAATTTTTATCAATATATCAGTTTTCAGAAAAAATAATAAATTAGTTAATATGCTAAACACATAGTCTTAGGTTTTATGACGTGTGTTTTACAGTATTAAATTAAAGTAAAAATTTTAAAACTGTCTTAATTTTACTTTATTATTATATCATTAATATCACGAGTCGGCACTTAATCGAAATAAGAAGAAGTTTCAATAACCCAATACTTGAAAATTGTCTATTAACTGTTGGAATTTTGAAGGAATACTAAATCTTTAAAGATATCCTAAAAACTCACAGAATACGTGTGACAAACATTAATGAATAACAAAAGCATATTATATATAGAATAAAAAATATATAAATTTTCATATATTATTATAAAATAAAATAACAGTGGTTTGCAAAATATAATATAAAATAAAATAAAATGTTAGCAAAATGTAACAAATGGATAAGTATTATTTTTTTTAAACAGAATGAATAAGTATTATTATTATAAAATATAAAAAAATAAAAAAATTTTAAAAGTAGGATAGTGGTTTTGGCCGGAAAACTTGTATATGACCACTATCATACTTCAATATATATAGGATTTTCACATTTATTCTCTGTCATATATTTTTGAAAAAATTATTTTCGCATTTCCTCATCATTATTCACTAAATTTACTCTAAAAAATCTAAAGTACAGAGTTTCTTATTATAAAAAACCCAAGGAAGCAATATTACAATAAATGATAAATTCTATATGATTTACTATTTTCCCCTAAAATTAAATTTTAACCACTTTTCGTTCTAAAAGATACTAGATTTTTCACCTGTGCGTTGCACGGGAACAAAAAAGAAATAATAAAATAAAACCATAAGTAATTCAAACAGATAACATAGCAATGACAATCACTATTATTTTTATTAATAATGTAAAACATTTAAAATATTTACATTGTTGATAATATGAATAAAATATTTACAATCGTCATAGAACATATATCTAACATTTTGGACAGAAAATAATAGTAAAAATAAATAGTTACAAAATACAACACAGTATTCATCATTATATATTATTATATCAAAATAATTAAGTTAATAATCCCTTATAAATACACATATAACGGATAAAGTAAATAACAAAAAAAAAAAACACTAATACCACCTAATTAATAATAATCAGCATTGAATCAATGGAATGAAAGCATAAATTTATCTTCGAATTAAAAAAGATAATTTACCTTAAATTGATATTAGATTATCGAATAAGAATAATTGAGATAGTATTTAAAACATGATATAGGTGAATCGACCTGCAACTACCTAAGAGATTTCCAAAGCAACCTGTAAATGAACATATAAAATCCAAATAAATAATGACAATGATACAAAAAACTAAAAATAATAATAAAGAAATAAATCATGTAAATACAAGCCAACAATGTTAAATTGACATCTATAGAGAATACATATCCTAAATCTATTATGAGAATCAAAACTATATGCTGAATATGTAATGAGAAATAAGAAAAGTAAAAGAGGAAGGGCTATATAGTAACATACCAGGTTTTACCACATGATTATTTTCCTTGAATAAATATTGCACGATGAAACCAAAGAATAATGAACACTAACAGCAAGAGAAATAATTAAAAAATAATAAAATTATATATGTGTAGGAATCTTTAGAGTATTTAGAAAACAATATGAAAATGCTCACCAAAATGTAATGTTGAAAGCTTAGGGTAAATTTCTGAAAACCTCCTTATATACTACATTAACTGTTTTGTTGGTAGAACAACCCTGCTCATCACAAATCATAATTTTTAATCCCCTCCGATTCGTGACCCTTGAAACTCCAACATAAAATTGTCCATGTGTAAATACGTCCTTTTTCAGTAAAATACCAACACTCGATAAAAATTGGCCTTGGCTCTTGTTAATAGTTATTGCATAGGACACCATCACTGGAAACTGCCTCCTTTGAAATGTAAAAGGTAATCTAATATCAGAAGGAGTCAATGACATTCCGAAAAATATGTAACTAGCATTCATCCCCGATAAAATTTCTACCTCTATAATATGATCTCCTAGTCATGTAACAATTAGTCTGGTACCATTGCATAACCCGGAAGAAAGGTCAATGTTTCTCATTAACATAACTGGTACACCAACTTTTAACTTCAATTCATGACTGGGAAGACGAGAACATTTGATCCCATTTAAGAACTCTGAGTATGAAGCTCATGCATCACGGCATTCTCAGAATCAGATCTAGAGATAGAATTAGAACTTAAGTAAGTCTTTAAATCAGATGGTGTTTTTGAAACCATATAATCATTCGCCATTTCAAAAACATCTAATGTGGGTGCAAGAATGGCCCTTCCCTGTAGATATGAAGACCGATTAGTCGGTGAAACAAAATCCGAGTATATACTTTTGACAATTGATGAAATAGGATCACTGGAACTGGAAATCAATAAGTCATCTGGGATTTGTATGCTTGCATGTCCACTGTTATTGCCACCTATAGTCCCATCTCCGATGCTTAGAATCCAATCAGAAATTTTTTTCAATTCATTGTGATCATCTCCATCAACATTCTGCAGCATCATATTCTTTGTCAACTTTAATACCCGGCAGTAATCCCACAAATATGAGGAGTTTAGTGCTGCATGAACAATATCTTGCCTACTGCCCTTTGGAATTCCTGGTAATATTTGCCTAAAACCACCACCAAAGACAATTGTTTTCCCACCAAACGGTTGATTCATACTCAACGGGTTTTGAAGTCTTAAAATGTCTCGCATAGTCTGGTCAAGAGCCTCAAAGCAATATTTATTCATCATAGGAGCTTCATCCCAAATGATAAGTTCTGTTTTTTCTATAAGCTTAGCCAATGGGCTCCCTTGTTTTATGTTACATGTAGACTCTTCAGTTGCATTAATGGGAATGTCAAATCTAGAATGAGCAGTTCTTCTTCCAGGAAGAAGTAAAGAAGCTATGCCATTGGAAGCTACATTTAAAACAATATCTCCTCTTGATCTAAGTGCTGCAGATAATGCTTTCCACAAAAAAGTTTTACCTATACCTCCATAGCCATGCAAAAAAAAAAAGACACCACGAGATTTCGAATTAGCAGCATTCAAGATTTCATTGTAAACACCTTGTTGTTCATCTGTAAATTTTGAGACCAGGCCAATATGTTCTTGAGCCAAAGCTTCTTTATCATATTGCAACTCTTCGTTTATCAAGCTATTCTACATATCTGAAAAATAAACATCTTCTGGAAAAAGGCATTGAATTATAGTCAAGCAAACTCTTTCCTCTCTTCCGAAGTAGTTTTTCAATTTCCACAAGACAATAATTTTTTAATTCTTCATCAGTTAACTGAAGATTTGTAAATATTAATAGAATAATAATAAAATTATAAGTCATTTAAATAAATATAAAAATACCACCAGAATATTGTTAAAAAAAAAGAATATAAGTAAAAAACACAAGACACAAATTGATACCTGGTTGCTGCAGCACTTTACGATGGTTATAGAGTATATCATCTGATAGATATTTCCAGCACGATTCCCAGACATTTTCCGTTGTGGCTAAACAATCAGAAAGCAGCAGAGTTACAAAAAGATTTCGCAGCGAATAAGCTGAACCCCACTGACTTGCCTCAACAATTCCATCAACATATTTTCTATCATCCTCAAGTAGGCCGCGTGCATAACAAGCATCTTTAAACATATCATACTGAATTCCAGTCACTGATTTCAATTCATCATAGCTTGTAGGGCCACTAACAACACCCAAAAGAGTTCTCAAATAGTATTTTTCTCCTGCTCCAGGACAAAAAAAACTCTTCCAACTGATGAACCACGTTGCCTTGACACCCACTCTCTCGTCTTCTGTTTCCATACAAATTTAGAAGGGAATTCAGAGTATGTTAAAGATTTTGCTTCCAGAAACTTCTGATTTACTTCAAACCATGCAACAAATTTGCTCTCATGCATTGAAGCTTGATTTTACCACATCGTCCATCGATTCACCCTCTCTATACATAACAGTTTGCTCATTTGGAAGGTGGAAACAAAGTCTCTCAACAGAAGTGTTCCTATACTGAATACTAAAACCAAATATTCTCCATGCGGCCTCACATCCTGAAATATATCGGTAGTCATAATACATATCAATCTCATCAATGTCATTTTTGGGATCCACATCGGCAGAATTACAAAAAGAGGTAGTTATGCGATCATGACCCTTATTTATATATTTAAAAAGATACTTCATTACACTGGTTTGATTACACCATTCCACGTTGATATGTGTCCCATATCTCAATAGTAAATAACAGTTGTGCGGTATCATGTATCTATTGTCAAGCTCAATTCCATTCTAATTAACTTTTCGGCCATTATTCTTACGCCGATATATTGGATAACCACTATCATCTATGCTCGTATGCTCAACAAATTTTTTTGGGAAGTGCTTTGAACATCGACCATTTATCATGCAAGGAGAGTTTTTGTTTAAGTGGCCGAATGGACCATGTAGCATCAAATCTTTAACATGTGCATAGTACCTGGCATCATTCTTTTCATATGGTATCTCCGCTGATATAAATTTATCAATTTCATTGGTAGAAGGAGACTTATCCTTCTTATCAAGAAAGAGCAGAATATGAGCATGAGGCAGCCTACGTTTTTGAAACTCAACCGTGTATATAACTGAAGAAAAAAGATTTACATGATTAGTACTAAGACGTTAATAATAAATCGTAATAAGGAATAGAGAGTAAAATTAAATAAGAGGTCTAATAAGTGAAAACACATTTATTTTATTACCTGTTTTTACTTTTCCAAATCGTCTATTTTGCTTCAAATCTTTGATAAGATGATCTAGCTTCACTTTGAAAATTCTGCAAAGAATATCAGGACGATCCTCTGGTCGTAAGCCCCTTTTCTCAACAAAACTAACAATTTCTGGCCACTTTGGATTGCAGGTAAATGTAATGAACAAACTTGGATATCCAGCCCATCTATATATTGCCATGGCATCTTGATAATTTTGCATCGTGTAACGTGCACTACCAGTAAACCTCGTAGGAAGAACTACTCTTTTACCACATTTTGAAGGGTTTGTTTCACCACGACCAACAGCATCAGCCAAACCTTTATACAATTCACATCTCAGTTCAGCTTATGTGAACGAATGTATGCCAATCGATACGATTCAATCATTGTGTATCCATCAACAATAAATTGCTGAAACAACCTTTTGCATGATAAAATATAAGAAGATTCATTGCTTCTTTCTTGCAACCTGAAAGAAAAAAAAATTTCAGAGTGACTGTTTTTCTTCCATTAGTAGAAGATGAAGCTGTTCTGTTTAACTGTACATATGATCAATATCCATCTTGACCAAACGGAAAAAGTAATGGATATTGAAGAACAAGATAAGAAGGATGTAGTTCATTGATACGTTGCAAATTTCCTGATTTAGTCTCCAAGATAATATCACAATTTGCTCGATTTTCATCAAAATCACCATCAATTACAATAGCAACTTCTTCTTTTTTTTCGGGTAGGCTATAAGTTCTTCCATCTTTTCCTCTTTTTCCTATAAGTCTCAAACAAACATTACCAGCATTCGGACGATTAAGTCTATCCCTTGCCATTCTAAAACATTGAGCATGAAGATTATGTCTATCAAGCATCGTTTTTAAACCACGGACAACATCTGCCTGCAAGTTATTTTCACCTCCCTTCTTCCTAAAGAAAAATAAAAACAAATCACTTATTACATAGGAGACATAAAAGAATGCTTAAATTATTTAATTATAAATATCTTATAGAATATGGAAATTTACCTAACATATTGAATTCTATTGGTAATTTCATTCTCAGAGTCGACAATGTACATCTGCGAAAACTTTGGAATAGAACCTTCAGGTGGCAACAAACTCAAAATTTGATGAGAGTTTTCACCATTCAATCTAAAAATAGGCGATGCTCTCCCATTATTGATATCTTTATCGAGTTTTCCGCCCATTGAAGTAAAAGCAAACATCGAATTGTAGGAGCGTATGCTGGCAAGGAACTGTTTACTTCTTTCATTAACTCCAAAAATAAGATCATTAAGAACTTTTGGAGGATCTTTCATCAATGGAAGTTTCACTTTCCCTTGATTGCGGTACAAAGTAAACTTAGGTTTTTTTTTGTATGATAGGCTTTCTCAATTCTCTCTTCGTACCAGAAAATAGCACCACAATACTTACATGTGTAATCAGGATTCCAAATATCATAGTACTCTGAGTATATATTAAAATAATAAATGTATTTGTAATAATAAAGCTCTTAAAAATAACCAGAATTATCAAGTGTAAATAACATAATTAAAAGATAATTGAATATCATATTAACAAATAATTAAATAATTCAAGTTATTAAAGAAAACTCTTTAATGCATGCTTAACAACATTAGAAACAAATAAGTATAAGAATTCCTATCACACTATACACACATATATTAAAAATAAAATATACAGGAATAAGAGTAATATATAATACAAATAAAAAATCAAAAAATGATATCATACATATAGATTAAAACATAAATGGTTTCTTACAAAGTTTGAGATGGAATAGTACCTTCAGATGAAGTCTGTGAACACTCAATATTATCACCTATAAAATTAAATATCAAGAAAATCAACAAACTTAGTTAAAAATATCTAACTTGTAACAATAAAGTACAGTATATATAATACATACCATCTGAATATTCGTGTTCAGATTCACCGCCGGACAAATCTCCAAGGATTCCTCAACATTAAAGCCCATAATTATAAAAATGCGAAAAGGAATCTATTAAAAAACTATCTTAGAAATTTTTAGAGATATATATACACACACGCTCGCTCGCACACACATACATAATCTTATAAGAGTGTATAATAGGTAGAAAGTATAATACTCACCATCCGTCAAACAAATATTATTAATTACAACATTTTGTGGGTTACTTTGTCCATCGTCATTACAGGTAATATTTTGTGGGACAGGAGGACGTTCTAATCCATTTCCATTAGAACCAGATAGACCAAAAAATGCATTTCTTGAAGTCCCAGACCTTCCAATAACTACAAAACAAATTAAGCCATCAATCAAGTAAAGCTTAACTGATAATCAAGCTTCATAATTTTAACAATTTAATGAAAGATTGTACCATTAGTAATGTCATTTAATGGCCCTCTTGAACAGGAACTCGACCAATCGTTAAATAGACTTCCAATTGAACTACCAACTCGAGGATTTTGTGCACTTAAGACACGTGGTCTTTTAAACTCTGAATGTGAAAACTCCACTAAAGAATAGAAGCGTAATTTATAAATGTAAAGCGCCACAAGGAGTAACAAAAAAAATATTATTTGAAGTCACATAAATAATCAAATACCATTCTCATCACGCGGCCTTGCTCTACCATTCGAAATTACAGTGGACTTTGTTAATTTCTTCATTTCAATATAATAAGTCAAAGTACTGGAAAATAAAATTGACGTATCAATTACAACCAGAAAAGCAGGAAAATTATGTAATTCTCAAAATAATCTTAATAATAATACCAAAGTAAGAAAATAACAACCATTCACAGTATGTCGCATAGATTTTTCATTCCACAAACCTAGAACATATGTATTTGATATCACATGAGGGTAATCAAATAATTAAAAGCCAGCATCAAAATATAATAAAGAAATTAGTAGAGTATAATTTAGAATATCAAATGTTGAATCAATTGTATCAAGCTACCTTTTTCTTTCCATTTTTTTCCTCGCTTATCTTTTAATTAATTTAGTTTCTCCATTCATCACCTCCCATAATTTGAAAGCCATATTATCACTTCATATTGGTTCAACTGCTCAAATTTTCTGATCCTTCAGGAATAATGTTGCTCAATTTTCATTGTTTTCATTGCCTCGTGTCAATGTTAATTTTTTCTTGAATAATATTAAGACCTCTCTAGGCTATGGGAAATTGTAACTAAAGAGTCATGCCTATCGTAAGTCTGGAAATGGGCACTTAAATCCATGTATGATGACTTTTTATTTTATTGAAAGCAAGTCCATGTATGATTAATTAAGACTTTACATTAAGCATACTGGTACCATCTTTACAACCAGAATCATCATAATGGGTAAAGCAAGCAGCAGAATTCAATAAGTTTAATAATGGGGAGGAAAGTGAAGATGATAACTAATAAAAAAAAGGAAAAAAAAAAAAAAAAAGGTAACCGCTTAATAAGTTTGTTTTTGCCATTCTCCCCTCAGCATCACAGCTTTGAGTTTCTCATTGTCATAAGGACAACTATTGTGAATGACAACACAATAGATTACAATATATTATGTTGATTACCTCCAATTAAAATAAATAAATATAAATTAAAAATTTCTGTTACTAATTTAATGTCTTATTGTCTAAAGATAATTAAAGCAACAATATGATTTGTGGCATAAGTAACAGGTTCCATGCTTACTCTCACCATTATATATTGTGAATGCGGAATGAAATACATGCTAAGTGATAATTGCAACATATATTGTGTATGTATTCAAAAAGTGAACCACATTTGCCATAAACCGTAAGTTGATTAAATGACTGTATGCATATCTCTTCTCAATAACTAATTTTGCATCGACTAATAACTAATAAAACCTAGGAAAAAAATTATTATGATATACACCATGGAGCAAACATATAACAACACCAAATGATTCCGAAATCAACCTACGTGATACCCTAATGTTTGAAATCAACTCATGATAACTACTATATGCATGGGTGTTTATGAAAAATAAACTTACCTTCGAATATGGCCGCAAGTATATGGAGACAACACGACGCTCTTCCGATCTCGCAGATTGTGAAATGGTTGAAGGGAAATTAAATTATGAGATATTCCAAAACACCATTCCAAAACACCACTAACGTGGATTAGGATCAACAAATGGCAGGATAATAAATAACCTTAATTTTCAATAAAGTAAGCATTAAGATATACAATATTGTTTTTGGTCAACGAATTATCATCAAATTTAATAGACGTATAATTACGTAAAATCGGCTATGAATACCCAGAGGAATTGCCCTGCCTTTCATGATTGGATTCTCGGGTGTGGCATGGAACCCGCTTCATCGGGCAGCGAATTGCGGTAATTTTTGGGTTTGCTATCATTTTTGGGCCACTTAAGCTGGGCGACTCATAGGTAGGCCCATTTTCTGATGAATGAGTTCCATTGGGTTCCTGTTCGGATATCTTGCTAGATTGGACTGTGGGCCCTTACTCTTGCCTTTGCAGTATTTTTTGGGGCCATATAGCTCGAGAGCTCGTACCAGCCCAACTAAAATCTAAAAAGTTTGGAAAGAGGAATTCGATTTTTATATTTGTAATCAGTTTTTAAATGATTAATTTGTAGGAGTTTTCAAATTAATCAATACGAATTAGATTTTTATAATTCTAACACCTAAGAAGATTGATGCATAAAAAAATTAATCAACGATTAAGCGTCAAACTGATAATGCTAAAACAAATAATGAGTGTCTCTCAATAGATTATTAAAATTGTATAAAAAATTATGTTAAATTTTTGACATTAAGAATATCTGCCAAACATCAATACATTGTATAAAGGTCAAAAGATATTGGAATGAAAAAATATTCTTCCCCACCCCCACTCCCCCCGCGGGAAAAAAAACCCCAAAAAAAAAATAATCACTAATCACAATTTGCACTAGTGCAACCCAGTAAACTTTTTAGTGTTCATGCCTACTACGTTTTCTTCAAGGGAAAAAACCGATGCAGAACTTCAAGAAATGCTTCCGTGGAATAGGACCCATATTTGCTATTTATACACCAAAGGTAGCAATCCTCAGTACAGTTTGTGGTTTACTACTAAAATCACAAAAGATATACTCTACTTCTCCCAATCAGTAATACTACTCTATTATTATATATTTAATTTAATTAATCAAATATATCGTAATTAATCACTTTCCCTTTTGTCCTTCAATAAGACCCTTTCCCCTGTCCCCCCTCCCCAAGCCTCACATAAAGTCCACTACGCAGCTCCCCTCCGCCTCGAGCTACCGCTTTTGCAGCTGAGATATTAGATATAATAGTGTCACCTACCCCGGTGTCACTTTTGTGTGCTATTCTTATTTGTTTACATCTGGCCATAGTCTTTATCTTAAACACTCCTAACCGTTCATCCATGGACACCAGCACCGCCCCAGCTGCTACGGGCTCCACCACTTCCCCTTCCCCACCACCACTACTGTCAATCCCACGAAGAACTCGATCAAAAAATATTCACTGCCCAGGTTTTTTACTCAAACCAAATCCCACAAAAGCCCAATAATATTAAAAACGCTACCACTTCGCCGCCGCAACCACCGCCGGAGCAATAACTGTCGCGTGTTGATGACAACAAAGGCGACGAAGAAGATGACTTACTGTTCCAACTTGAATCGGAAAAAATTAAATACCAAAGACACCTCAAGCCAATAAGTAAATAGCAATTGAAATGTGTAGGTATTTATAATTAAAATGGAGTAACCTACAAACTTCCAAACTTCGTGTAATTGAAACTATGATCAATGAAATACCAAGATGGTATCAAAATAAAAACAATTTTATATGTAAGAGAAGATACAATTACATTTTTATCTATCATTGAAAAAAAAAAATAGTTGGAACCCCAACCAATCATCTACCAGCTAATAACCTCTCAATTACAAATTGATGGGTGAATGGGTATGTTGTTTATAATACAAAGTGCATACATTAGACCTAATCATTGTCAGTAGAGGATTCATGGCTTCTAGAATCAAACATGTGACAACACATCCAAGACATAAGCTTCTTTAATCTTTGTGCCCACTTCCATCAACCTTGTGACGTCCTATCATGGAAGGTAAATTATCAAAATAAGTGAACACAAATATTAAAGCATTTTAGTCCCTGGAATCATAATAGATCCCATAAAATATATTGATGAAAAAAAGAAGGAAGTTTAGAAGAAGAAATAAAAAAGGGAATAGACCGAAGTAGTATAAGAAAAAAATGAAATACAAACCTGATTACAATCTAAAAAATTCCGGATTGGCTTGAGGTAGCATTTCACACTCTCTATCCATATTAAATAAATAAAGCTCCAACCTGATCAAAAAGATAATTCAATAGTAAATAAATAACATGTAAAAAATTCTTAAAGGGGAAACATAGACGGAGTAGGGATTATGCAACCCACCATGTATCATCCGTTAGGAAAATAGTAGTTCCCAATCTCTGGCTTATCTTTAAAAGTTGGTAATATAGATGCTAAAATCGGACAGTAGATCTGAACAAACTAAACCAGCTAATAATATTTTGCCACAACTTATAGATTAAAAACATAATAATAATAATAATAATAATAATAATAAGAAACCAAATTTGATGACAGCAAATACAGTTGGAGAATTCAACTAGCAGTAAAAAAAAATCAACAAAATAGATCCAATGTTAAAATCAGCCCAATGGCAAACCAGCCCAAAAAGTCCAGCAAATAAAAGTATCAGCATCGAAAGACCAACAAACAGTAAAAAACATGCTCAATGTAAATTCCTCGGCAAATCAAATGAAAAAAATAATTCTAAGAGTTGTAGATGGACTCATGAAAGGTCTTGAAATGATTCAGTTTAAATTTTTTTAAGGCTTCTCTGTTTTGACCACACGGCAAGTCTTTGATACTGAATTCTGTGCAGATGATCCATTCCCACTACCATCATCATCGTCAGCCCTCGATCTCTTCAGAGGAGTAGCAAGGTGGACGCCATCGTCTTCATCTTCTACCAATTCCACAGTCCGTGAAATAGTAAAAAGTAATCAAATTAGAGGTTTGCTTTAAAAAAAAAAAGGAAAAAGGGGGAAAGAATAATATATAAGAATTAAAATCAATTATTGAAGTACATTTGAATCAACTGCAACAGGTTTTTCAAATAAAGACTCAAGGTCCCCTTCAACTTCAGAATCCGTATCCTGCAGTTAGAATACTTAGAATCATCATGAAGAAACAGGAGAGAAACTAAAAAGTGCAAAAATATATTGGATATAATTACCTCTAAATTAGAAGGCTCGCCCGGGGCGTAGAGTTCAAAAAGTCCTCAATTCTCAGAAACTCTGTTGACTGAAAACAACTTCTCATTGTTTTGGCTTGATTGGTCAGCCTTAAAATCGACCCTAAACAAATATTGTTTGCCAACCAACTCCATAATCTCTTTTGGACATCCCATCGCAACCGAATCCTTAAAAAAAAAAAAAAAGAAAAAGAAAAAAAAGAGAGAAAATTACACCTTTAAAAAAACTGAAAATGCATAAACCTAAAACCTGAGACAATGAAATCTATAAAATGTTTACCCTTCTCATATTATCCCTAGTGTACCAGCAGTTTTGTGAATAATATTGAAACATTTCTTATCCCACATAAGGAATGTAGCAGTGCTATGTCCATGCTTAACAGTTATTCTAAGCATATATTGGTAGACACCAGTAGAAATAACTCTGCGACACGTTGGACATTTATAACCACGTCCCTTCTTGTTAACTTTCTTATAACAGTCTTTGGATGAACATCCCAAGTAACACCAATTCTTGTTTGAAAGAATTTCGCGTACAGTTGCCACGGTTCAAACACCACGTACCGATCTCATTAAATAATTATAATAATCAATTATACTTAGTAAAATGAGCAATAAGGTGATTATGCAACTGACTGAATATATACACATATAATTAGAATAACAATTAGACATTAATAAAATACCTTAGTCATGTGAAGAAGTTGACCAATGGTTTTGATCGCTTTAAGGTCAATACCATCTCACAGAGTCTGAACAGAAGAAGTCAATAACTGACTATATCGATCCGCAGAAGCATCTCCATTTGTTAAAAGACTAAAAAAGGGGATAAAAAGGAAGAATACTAAGAAAAGCAAATAAAAATATCCCAAAAAAAGTGAAATAGTTATGAAACAAAGGAAGTTAAAAAAACAAACCTATTGCGGAATTCCTCTATCTCAGGAATATGTTCATTTATGACCAGCTTAGTGACATTGAACGAATTCGATATTTTGATCTCATTGCCTGTAAACCAGAAAAATTGAAAACAAAATATCATGTTTAAAAAATAAATAAATACCGTAGCTAAAAGTATAAGAAAACAAAAATAAGAGATAATTACACCAACTGCTAACAAAAAACTGAAAGGCAGAAATCACGGGAAGGAAAGCTGAAACACATTAATCACTAATAATTAAGTGAACATAGGAATTAAATATGCACAGAAAACACCCATTTGGTAATTAAATATTCAATGGGACCCATAGGAATATAAATTTCATTTCAACCACATATTATTAATACGCAGTCAGTAGATTATTCATATGCACCGAAAATATTCTAAAGTAATATTCATTTGAATAAATAAATAGAAAAAACAATAACATCAAGTTAAATAATCTTGTTAAATAAATAAATAAATAAATGCAGAAATGAAACGTGACGTTATTTCAAATAAATGACGAAGTCATATGTCAAATTGAAAAAACAATAACATCAAGTTAAAAATAAATAAATGCAACAACTAAAACCTAAAAGTAATATGTCAAACAACAATATGAGATATTTACCCCAACTTATCTTTGATCTTACAAAATTGAACAATGATAACAACTGGGCCTTCCTTGGAATATTCATATAGTTGCACAATTCATCCGCATAATGATTCCACAACGTACAGGGGAGCATATTGAACGTAAAAGGTAACAAAGCAAAAAGCACCAGTGGAACAGGTTAATAAAAAAAAGATCAGTTGAAAAGAATAAACTCTTAAAATAAATAAGCATCCCTTAAAAAATTAATCTCACTCAGTATCCTCCAGATGAAAATTTATAGATCTATTCGAGCTTTCAAACTCGGTATGAAGCTTCACATCCTCTCCAGGTTTAATAGCACCAATAACATCTATTATAAAATCATATATAAAATTTTAAAGCTGTATTAAAAAAACAAAAACAATAAAATAGTAAGCATCAAGCAGAAGGAAACCAAACTACCAAACAAATCAGCCCCATCAACAACAGGAGTATTAAGTATTTCAGAAAAACTCTTGAAGATATAAATGTTCCTTGGAAATTGAGGATATAAAGAAATATCCCGTTGTAAAACTTGAGTCTTTGATTTAAAACAGAGCATGAAGTCATAGGTTGTAGGTCTATAGCCCGAATCATTAAGCTTCACATCCAAGTTCGCAATAGCATATAAACCATGTTCTTCAATTCTGTCCTCAAACATTGCAATAATGTCTTTCTCAATAGTCGTCTGAACCCTTGTTCCCTACCAATATGAAATTCACAGATTTAGAAACCATATAGATGTAATTTAATTCATCTATCAACCGTGTTTTGTCGGGGATTAAAATAGATGACCGAATAAAAAATAGGTGGAGAAACACGCAATCATTAAAAAAACATATTTGTTATAACACACATCTATATTATTATATAGATGTGTGTTAACCTTTAATAACCTCACGGGTTGATAATCATGTCGATGTCATTTAGACGGATGCACAAACAATAAAAGTCAATGTAAATATTATTATACTGGCTACAGAAAAAAATATAATCTATATGTAATAAAAAAAAGAAAAACCATACAGATGAAATTTTAACAGTTGAATATTACCTGTTCATCCACTAAAACCATCTCCATAGATGTAATCTCATCCGGTTCCCACTTGGATGCAGCCTTCCACTTACGGATAACATGCATAAGGAAGGCAGAGCACTTATCAAGTACCGTAGTAACATCAGTAAATCGGCACAGTTTGAGAGACATGATAGAACAGGTTAAATAAAGCGAAATCCAAAAATCATAGTAATGAAACAAAGCAACTAATTAACAAAAGTGCAGAGAATGAATGACGATATGATGGAATATAGGTTAAGAAACATATTTATAGGAAAAACAATAAGTAATTCGTATAGGGATGTGAGTCATAAAATATCAAATTCAAAGGGAAAAAGAATATTACCCGAATTAAAATTGTGAACGAAGTTAGGGAAATCACCTAATAGAGTCCACTAAATTATGGAAAGATGCAAATCAAACCCTAATGAGAGTTTACTGGAGTATGGAAAACTAATAATCCAAATTATCATCGGTTATTCGGCTAAAATAAAACACTAAACACATATCACATTCGTTGAAGCACAGCAGAAAAATTGCAAAAAAAAATGGGAATAAAGAATTAAAATAAGAAGATAAGGATAGTATTTACCGAGCGGATCTCTTGACTTGATCTCAATTGTGCATAAGTAGATAAGGAAAGTTAGGGATAGAAGCAAATCTAGAGAGAGAAAGGATAGAGGGGTGGAAAGGATGATTGGATAAAAATCCGTAGAGAAGACCAGGAAAAAAGTTAGTGATTCTAGTGAGATAAAAAAGCAAAAATCAGGGAAATATATAGTGAGATAAAAAGGAGAGAGAGAGAGAGAGAGAGAGCAGTAGTTGAGATAGATAAAAAGGAGAGAGAGAGAGAGAGAGACCAAATTAAATTACGGAAATAAACATATATCAAGTGACAGCCAAAAAGAAAAAGTGACATCACCAGTGATATCAATAAAAATATTATAATGCCAAATACAGAGCGGGAAAATACACCGTTAGAAACCATTCTCTTATTATATATTTATAGATTAAAAATTTTTTTATTTTTATTTTAAATCATTATCATCAAATATTATTACTATTATATCCCCTAAATTAAATTTTTACCAATATACCAGTTTTCAGAAAAAATAATAAATTAGTTAATATGTTAAACACATAGCCCTAGTTTTTATGACGTATGTTTTACAGTATTAAATTAAAGTGAAAATTTTGAAACTGATTTAATTTTACTTTATTATTATATCATCAATCTCACGAGTAGGCACTTAATCGAAATAAGAAGAAGTCTCAAAAATCCAATACTTGAAATTTATATATTAACTGTTAGAATTTTGAAGGAATACTAAATCTTTGAAGATATCCTAAAAACTCAAAGAATATGTGTGACAAACATTAATGAATAACAAAAGCATATTATACGTAGAATAAAAAAATTTATAATTTTTTGTATATTATTATAAAATAAAATGATAGTGGTTTGCAAAATATAAAATAAAATAAAATACAATGATAGTAAAATGTAACAAATGGATAAGTATTATTTTTTTCTAAACAGAATGAATAAGTATTATTGTTATTATTATAAAATATAAAAACATAAAAAAATATAAAAGTAAGATAGTGTTTTTGGCGGGAAAACTTGCATATGACCACTATCTTACTTTAATATATATAATAAGATATAAGATAAGATAAGATAATATACTACAAAACACTTAATTATGCACAATTAAGCTAAAAATCACAAACTTCAACGCATAATAAAGTATATAATAAACTTAAAGTACTCACTTACCAATTGTTTAGAAAACAAAAAACTTACGACACCCTACACAAAAAAATGTTTTCTTAATTTTTAAGAAAAATATGGGTCACTTAGGGATGTTTAACAAGATGGTAAGTTCCGACGGCACATGATTGTCTATCTATCGTCATTTCTTTCTATTTATCATATCCTATTACAACCTCCTTTCTTTCCCCTCCTCCTTTTTGTACTTTATGGTCGGCATCACTCATCCTTTTTGTACTTTATGGTTAATAATTATTATTAATAATATATATTCTTTGCTCTATTATTATTATTATTATTAGACAATTTTTTTTTTTAACTACAATGATTAATTTGGGTAAGGGAACGGCACTGCTGCCGTGTTGCCATTCTCATTTCGTACCGAGTCCCCACGCCCCCCCCTCGTGTCACTTCTCGCCTTTTTTTTTTTCGAAGTGCTCTTCTCGCCTTAGTCTGTCTTTTAACGCTGTTATTGAAGCCAAAAAAGGCTCCCGTGCACGCAACGAACACAGAGTTTGGCCGTTTCATTCCCTCCACCCGGTTGCTGATCTCCTGTCCCGCTACGCCGTTATATCTTCGCTGGTGGTCTTGGTGGTGGTGGTGGTTAGGGTTTTGATTTGGGGATTATTCGGGGCACGCGGAAAAAGAATTGAGGTGTTGAACTTGGATTGTTTTCTATTTAACGGAGTTCGGGAAAATGGTGAAAGTGCGAATGAACACTGCTGACGTGGCGGCTGAGGTCAAGTGCCTCCGTCGCTTAATCGGCATGCGCTGCTCTAACGTCTACGACCTCTCCCCCAGAGTATTTAATTTTAGCTTTTCGATTATTATATATTTGTAACAGTGTGATTCTTGTTTTATGAAGTGGGTATTGACACAATGCAAAAAATATATATATTGCCGCAGACTTATGTATTTAAGATGATGAGTAGCAGTGGGATTACGGAGTCAGGAGAGAGTGAGAAGGTCTTGCTTTTGATGGAAAGTGGTGTCAGATTGCATACTACTGCATATCTCCGGTACAGTTTCCACTTTTTCTCCTTTCTCTGTTTTATTGTAAGGATTCAGTCAATATACTCAAGGGCGAATCATATATTATCTTAAAATATGCTACTAGAACTAAAAATATTTGATTTATTGAAAAGGCCATCTTTCAGAGAATCATCAGCATATTTGATTTCCCATCACCTATTCTTTCCTGGTCCCTTCTAAAATTGAACAAGAAGAGGAAAAAGTTAAAAGAAATAAAAGAACTGAAGGTTTTTGCCAAAGTTGCAACTTCACTTGGCAAGAAGCCTCTTAGACTCTTAGTTGTGGGAGGCCAGGGCATGTCTTCTTACCTTGCTTTCCTGTCTCTTTTTTGCTTTCTAGTTGCCAAGATTGTCTGTGTTTACAGCAGCCTAAGAAAATTAAGTCTACTAGTAGATATCCCATAAATGTAAGACAAGTGGGTGCCTTCAAGTGGCAAATATTTTACAGATGGTTCTGACAGCTTAAGCATTGATGCTTATAATGAATGCTTCACATAAACAATGACTGTCATGTGGTACTTGAAAAACTTGGATGACATTGTGGGTAAATTTCAATTTCATTTTATTAACAAAATAATAACAAGAGGAAAGACAATACTGGAATGCAGTGAAATTTTGTGCATTATGATTTATAGAGAGGAGAAAGATGGGGCTTTTCCGTGTATCTGTTAATGCAAAAGCTAATATGGTTGGAAACTGATATGATATGGCCCGGAAAGGTAAAACAAAACAAGAAAAAATGTGTGACTGGAACTGAAATGGATATCTTCTGACCGTATGAAGATGTTTATGAGTTGGCAGGGACAAAAGCAATACTCCCTCTGGCTTTACCTTGAAATTACGGAAACACATAAGAACAAGAAGGCTCGAGGATGTACGACAACTTGGATATGACCGGGTATATCCGATAGCGTCGTGCACTTCTTATTGATGAAGAGATAACCGTCTCCTGAAAGGATATAATAACTTTGAAATTTATATTTCCTTTAGATAATACTCTTCCAATTTGGATTGGGCGTTAATGCTCACTACGTGATTTTGGAGATCGGAAGAGCACACGTCTAAACATTCTTCTTACAGATTCAGAGTACACTGTGATGACTCTCCTACGATCGCACAGGTCGGTGATCCTAGTATCTTTTATCTTCATTAGCTATACAATCCTAGTATCATTTTTCTTCATCAGCTATAAAGTATTTATCTCTATTCATATTAATACTTGAGGCATTTTTGAATGCTGTAAATTGTCACTAATAACAGGGATGACGATAAAGGAGTCTCGATCATGTCACGTCATCGTTATCCACTTGAAATAAGCCGAACGTTTCAGCGTACAACAAGAGAAAAGTTATCAGCAGCCCTAACATCTTCTTTGGAATCCAGTAAAGAAGATGTTGTGTATGGTAATGAAAAGGGAAATTATTCTAGCGCGCCTAAAGGGAAGTTAGGCAGCGAAACTAGCAGGAAGCCAAATGAGTTGAAAAAAAGTGATAGCAGTCGAGCCAAACAGGCAACACTGAAGGTTGTTCTGGGTGAAGCATTGGGTTATGGCCCTGCACTATCAGAACATATTATATTAGATGCTAGTTTGATTCCAAGCACAAAAATTGGAAAGGGCTTCAAAGTGGAAGATGATACCATCCACGTACTGTCTGAAGCCGTTGCAAGGTTTGAAGACTGGCTGACCGACGTTATATCTGGTGAGAAAGTTCCAGAAGGATACATCATAATGCAGCAAAAGAATTCTGGGGAACATAATGAGTCTCCTTATAAAACAGGAACTGTGGAGCAGGTTTTTTGTTTTACACTATTATTTATCACTCTTTCTATGAGATGGCAGGCATCGTGCTTTTCATGATGAATGTCAATGTTGATGCAGTGACGTTTTTCTGTTACAGATATATGATGAATTCTGCCCATTGTTGCTGAATCAGTTCAAATCAAGAGATTCCGTCAAATTTGAGACATTTGATGCTGCATTGGATGAATTCTACAGTAAAATTGAGAGTCAACGTGGTGAACAACAACAAAAGGCTAAAGAGAGCCATGCTATGCAGAAGCTTAATAAAATAGAGATTGATCAGGTCTGGTTCACACAGAAAATTTATATGGAATTGATTAAGTTTAACAATTTGTTATTGTTGCTTCTTATTTATATTATGAACAATGCCTAAGAAATCTGTGAGTTGAGTTATCAGTTGTCACTTATTTTTCTTTCATTGTGTTTAACATCTGAATGTATGCCAGTTCATGATGAAAATTGAATCAAATTCTATAGAAGTGCGTTGAAATGAACTTTGCTAAGTCTTTGCATTACTTGTGTTTCATATTGAAAGTTGCTGCTTGCATTAAATGCTTTTTACTCAATGCTTCAGAAAAATCGCGTAGATGCATTGAAGAGAGAGGTTGAGCAGTGTGTTCAGATGGCAGAACTGATAGAATACAACCTACAAGATGTAGAAGCTGCCATTTTAGCTGTTCGTGTAGCTCTTGCAAATGGTATGAGCTGGGATGATCTGGCACGCATGGTGAAAGAAGAGAAGAAATCTGGGAATCCTGTAGCTGCCATCATTGACAAGCTTCACCTTGAAAAAAATTGCATGACACTGCTCCTAAGCAACAACCTTGATGAGATGGATGATGAGGAGAAGACACAACCTGTAGACAAGGTATTATGGGATGTTTGAGTTCTGATTATTTGTCTCCCAACATTTATCACATTTCACAGTTATGAAGATGCAGTAGGCAAACTTGAACTATGGAAAGAGATGTTAATTTGCAAGCTATACAATCATAGTCATACGGATACTGAGTTTCATCTTTACTAAGGTTATAAGCAACTGTTTTGATTGCTTCATAGTTATGAAGATGCAGTAGGCAAACTTGAACTATGGAAAGAGATGTGTTAATTTGTAAGCTACACAATCATAGTCATACAATACTGAATTTCATCTTTATTGAGGTTGTGAACAACTGTTTTGATTGCTTAGACAAAATTAACAATTGTTGGCTCTTGCATCTATATTTTGACTTCATCAAAGGGAAAATGACGTGTGCTCTTGTCTTGGAACCAGCAATCCTCAGCATTCATTTTGCTATTCCCAGGTAGAAGTTGATCTGGCACTTTCAGCCCATGCAAACGCTCGAAGGTATTTTGAAATGAAGAAGAAACAGGAGAGTAAACAGGAGAAAACCATTACAGCACACGAGAAAGCTTTCAAGGCTGCAGAGAGAAAGTCCCATCAACAACTGTCGCAGGTAACTGAATAATTTAATGACCTAGGGCCTGTTTGGTGTAGCTTGTTTGAGATGTGATTTTGGAAGAATATGTGGCAGATAATTAGAGAGATTATAAATTTTTTTTTAGTTGAAAAATTTTCTTGAGAATGGAATTTGAAATGTTGAGCAGCTTTTAGACAAAATTTTTGTTGGACCCTAGGCAGTTATCTTCTAATTTTTTTTCGGCGGACACTAAATTTTAAATCACATTCACCCTGTGCAGCTCAGGTTGCAAATTGCAATTCTTCTCTAAACTACAAATTTACCACTGACTAAGGCAAGCACTAGTCAGAAATTGCCTAGATATTTCCTTTCTTTTTCTTCAGCATGAATCTTCTTAACATCAATTTGGACTGATATATGTTGGCATATGCAGCTATGCCTCTAACTTCTAGTCTCATTTTAAAAGACCGTGCAGTATCACTTATGTTTCCATTTTTTTGTTCTCTTTTCAAATTTCTGGAGGGTTGTGGTTGTTCAGTCTCTTGACCAAGTTACTGTGACATAATTTCGAGGTCCTTGAGGAAGAGTTTAGTATAGAAGAAATTTGGAAACTTTGTGTTTGAGGTTTGGATGTAAAGGAGAGTCCAACAAGGAATACGAGTATAAAATGTTCACAGAGGTTGGGGGCAAAAGAGAATCAATGGGGTGAAAAAGAAAATTGCATTTGCAACTTCATTTTCATTAAGATAGAAATCCCACTGCTGTTTCGAAAAGACAGTCTCTCTCTTTCTCTCCCCCCCTTCCCTCCCCCCTCCCTCCGTCTCAAAGATACAAACTAAAAAATTATGGTTAATGTGACTCAAATAGTGAATTTAACACTCTTCTACTAATATGTCCCCATCAGGTCAATTTAATTACTGCACTTCAAGTAGGGGTATATTGGGAAATAAAAATTTTAAATTTATTCTCAACAAAGAAATTAGAATATAATGTGAGACTGAGTGAAAAAAGCATACAAACTATCTTTGCAGAAAAAATGGAGTATTGTTAGACGTTAGTGATGTATGAACCAATTAGGAGGAATATTATTAAGGAATTTGAGATCCTCTGATGCAAACCTGTAACAGCAGAGCCTTACAAACCCAGAATGAGATTAAAGCAACCCATAACCAACTAATAATTGGATGTTTTGGACAAGGAAATTCTTGGCCCATTACGTGACGATCTAAGAACCCAAAGTCTTTTAAACTAAAGATCCATTGGGGTGCGGAAACAAGAATCAATTGTTGAACGCCACAAAATTGTCTAGATCTTTGATAAGTTCAAGCGGAAAGAATTCCATCCCAAATGGCTGTGCTTTTATCCTTATCTTTTTTTGTGCTGCGTGCAATTTGCAGGAGAAAAAAGTGTCCACCATTTCACACATGCGGAAAGTTCATTGGTTTGAGAAATTCAATTGGTTCATCAGCAGTGAGAATTATCTTGTTATAAGTGGACGTGATGCTCAGCAAAATGAGATGATAGTGAAACGTTATATGTCTAAAGGAGACCTGTGAGTAAATGACTACATTCTTCGAAGTCTTTTATAGCAACTTTTTATGGGGTACCATGTGTTTAGACTTGTATCAGGAAGTCCAGAGAATATCTGCATGTTTGGAGCTTTTCACAGCTTAAACATGATACGTAAATACTGGTTGTTTGATATCCTCATTCGAAGGGTGTTCATTAATTTCATTGATTAGGTTATGTATGTCATTTTTACTTTCACTTGGGATGTTCTTTCCCATCCATGCATAGCTTCTCCTTTGTCTACTTTGTATTGGAGTGGAGCTGGAGATGATAAACTGATGGAAATCTATTGAGATAAAGTAAAGTAGACTTTTACTTTATTATTATATTCCAGTTTCATTAGAATTAGGTTTTAATATTTCCGTTATCTTAATTAGGCTATACGCAACCCTATATAAAGGCACTTGGCTTTTGTATTACTCAAATTTTTGTTAAGAATTAAATCAGATTTCCCCACTCTTCTCCCTTTTGTTTTTCCTTCCGTTGATCTTCATCTTTGAATGAGTTGGTTTCTTAAGTACATCCCTTCAGTTTACCGAGTGAAACTGCAAGATTAAATAAAGATTATACTCTCTTTCATCATGTGAAATGAAGAACAAAAGTAATCAGGGTAGTAAAAAATGCTTTGTGATTTACAGGTATGTCCATGCAGATCTTCATGGTGCTTCCAGCACTGTGATAAAGAATCACAAGCCTGAATCCTCTGTACCCCCCCTCACTTTGAACCAAGCAGGATGTTTCACAGTGAGTTGCAAGTGTTGTTTCTTTCCGTCTATAATCATGTCTCTGCTAAAGAAATATTAACAGTCCACACTGTTTTATAGGTCTGCCATAGTCAGGCCTGGAATTCAAAAATTGTGACAAGTGCTTGGTGGGTGTACCCTCACCAAGTCAGTAAAACTGCTCCTACAGGCGAATATCTTACAGTTGGTAGCTTTATGATTCGCGGTAAAAAGAACTTTCTTCCACCGCACCCTCTCACTATGGGTTTTGGAATTTTATTTCGCTTAGATGAGAGTTCCTTGGGATCTCATTTGAATGAAAGGAAAGTAAGAGGTGAAGGGGAAGAGATGAATGACACTGAGCAAACTGAACCTTTCAGAGAATTATCTGATTCTGGTTGTGATTCGGAAAAGGAAGTCTTAGATGAAAATGTCACAGTAGAATCACACAACACCAAGGAATTACTAACAGAAAGACCAACAAGAGGGGATGTTTATTCAGAATCTTTCAATGGCTTGAATATTTCTAATGATAAATCTAGTAATTCATATGCGTCTGCAGTAGAAGCTATGGGATGGACTAATTACGACGGAGGTGATAAAGCATCTAAAGTTTCCGGGGAAGGCACTGCTGCTTTGACATCACAACTGGAGGATCTTATTGATAGAGCTCTTGAGCTTGGGTCTGGTACTGCATCTGCTATAAACTATGTACTCCTTGATTCTCAAGACGAAACAGTGAAAGAACAATCTATGGAGCAAACAAAGAGGGATAAACCTTATATCTCCAAAGCTGAAAGAAGAAAGCTCAAGAAGGGTCAAAAGGATAATGCAGGATGTGCTCCCGTTGACCATGAAAAAGCAGATGTAGAAGAAAATCTTGGTCCTGCAAGTCACGCTGATAATAATGTTAATAATTCAAAGCCAAAAGGTTCTAAAATTAGCCGTGGACAGAGAGGTAAACTGAAAAAGATAAAGGAGAAGTATGCGGATCAAGATGAGGAGGAGCGGAGCATCCGGATAGCACTTCTGGCTGTAAGTGGTGCTACATGATAATTGTTAACATCTAAATCCCTATATGATCATTTTGGCTACTCGTTTTGCATGGTAGAAATATTAGATTCTGTCTAATGCCAAGAAAACTTGTTGGCTTAGACACCAGGAGAAGTCTAATAAGCATATAACTGATTTTAAAAGCCAACTGTCTCACTGGAATTGAGATTCTGTTGTACCATAAGAGAGAAGGAAAGTATGGTCACTAATAATTGGTATAGATGCAGGACAGTTATCTTATTACTAGTTCTTATAAATTGCTGGTATATTGTTTCAGTTATCCTTGTATCTTGTTTCCGTTGATTGAAAATGAAGTTTCTGTTAACTTTCGTTGATTAAAAATGAAGTTTCTGTTATATTGACCTTAATTAATTGGCAGCCTGCTGGGAGATCCAAAAAGAGCGATCTGAAGTCTGAGGAGGAGCAGACCACTTTAGGACAAGGAAAAGCACTAACAGACGGTAAGATTTTGGCTATAAATACGAAATAGGGAGAAAATAGTTATGTAAATGAGTAATGCTATTTATCTAGACTGGAGGCCGGTCTTCAATCTAGTTGCAATCACTACATTGGAGGATGGGTAGAAATGCATAAATAAATGGGAGCATTCATTTATTTAAGGGCTAGCAAAGAAATGACAATTAGACTAGAAACCGGTTAGAATAAATAGCATTATTCTATGTAAATTTACTTTCTAATCACTTGCTTATTTGCTGAAAGTGAAATTTTTATTGCCACGTTCTGCCTTGTTATGGTAAAAATAAGTCTGCTGCCTTCGTGAAGAAAGGGCATTGGTTTAATGTTGCCAAGTATGTTATAAATTTATTGATTTTGATGTTTTGGGATCAAACTTATTATGTTCAGGATAGATAATATATTTTTGAATGGACACGGCTCATTGCAAAAGGGGTATTACTCGGCAGATTATGTGGCCCGCCTGCATGTCCAAATAATGTAGAGCTAAGATCATATTCTAAGATTATTGGACCTGCGCCTTATGCACTATTGAGTAGATAAACTATATTGCATTACCAGGGGAAAGCAGCAGAAATGTGGCATGTTTATCTTGTCCAAGGAATTTCCTTTTTTTTTTTTTTTTTTAATAGGTGAAGTGGTTTGGCAATTAAGTAGATTGTTTTTAGCTAGTTTCAAAATGTTAACATTTATGTTTTGTTGCCTCTGAGTTGATATCATTTTATATTTTTATTATACAAACATGTTTATTTATTGGAACATGTTTTATATGTCTTCTATTAATTTTATTTTACTTGAGTACTACTCATTTTGATGATGATAAGTTACAGTGCCCCTCTTTCTCCCACCAAAAAATCCCCAACAAACTGTCACTTTTCAATTGCAGAACCTGAAGATGCTTCAAAAATATGTTACAAATGTAAAAAGGCGGGTCATATGTCTCGAGATTGTCCAGAACATCCTGATGAAATGGTGCTTAATAATGGAAGCGGTGGGGATGATAAGACTGCAAATGAGATGGAAAGAGTGACCATGGAAGAAGATGATATTCACGAGATCGGTGAAGAAGAGAAAGGAAAATTAAATGATGTGGATTACTTAACTGGAAATCCATTGCCAAATGATGTTTTGTTGTATGCAGTGCCTGTATGTGGTCCTTACACTGCTCTACAATCATACAAGTATCGCGTCAAGATAATTCCAGGAACGATTAAGAAAGGAAAAGGTATTTTTATTTGTTTTTTTTTTTGGTTATCAAGGATAGTTTTTGTTACTTGCCAATATATACTTCCATGAGCAATGATTAGTTCATCGGTTGACAGAAATCAAGGCATTTTATGGAGAGAAATTGAAGGGCAAAATTGTCAACTAAGGCATTTGAGTTTGAGGTTTAAAATTTTTAGAGGAAAAAACTGTCAATTTTTAGAGGTGTATGACTATTCTATTTTCATTTGCTTTTTCCGCCTCAACTGAAAACTGGAAGTGCTAATGGTTTGAAATAAGTCGAGAAATGGGTATATGTTATGTTGGTGACATTCAACATAAATTGCTAATTGCCTTTTGTTAAAAAAATAAAAAATAAAAATAAAATTAAAAAAATTGCTTTTTGTCCTGAAGGCTTTCTTTGCTGCTTCTTCTGATTCCATTGTTATGGCTTAGTTAGCCGTTGTACTTTCTGGTGAGAAATTCATGTTGATTTTATCGATTACTTCTATGCAGCGACTAAGACGGCCATGAGTTTTTTTAATCACCTCCCGGAGGCAACAAGCAGAGAGAAAGAATTAATGAAAGTTTGCACAGATCCCGAACTTATTGCTGCTGTTATTGGGAATGTGAAGATTTCAGCGGCAGGCCTCACTCAGCTTAAGCAAAAGCAGAAGAAAAGCAAGAAAACAAACAGGGGAGACATGTCCAGTATCATGTAAATTAAAAACTTCAGTGTGGTTCCTAATTACCTCTTCAAATTTTGGGAAATATACAACTCCATTTTTTTTTTTTTTTTTTGCATGTAAACTGCTTTTAGATCAACTAAATACAAAAATTAGGTTAACATATGTATCTTTCTGTTTTTTAGGCAACTTTTCATTTTTATTACACTAGATTTTCACCCGTCCATTGCACGAAAAGATAACAAATCAAATTATATTTAATATTAGTACAAAATGTTAAGTAATGTATGATTAGTCACATTAAACTACAGTGTTTTGATTAACTTCTTATTAATTAACAATTATTATATGCTTACTCGATATGGAATGTTATTAAGTGACCTTAGTAGGGAATGCAAAAAACCTGCCAAACTCGATATGTACGGGTACTCGATCCTATTAAGACAGGGTAATCAGGTTGGGATAAGACAAAAAAATTCACCCAACTTAACAATGGGTTGGAGAAGGTTACGATAATTTTTGGTTGTACTTGACATGTTTAACTGTTCTTTGGTAAAAAAAAATATTTAATAAAAATTTTAGTAGTTTGAAACGTAAAAAGATAGATAAAACTTATCAAGAAAACTTAGTAATTTCAATTGCAAGTTTAATGGTTATAATACAAATTATTAAACAAAAAATGAAAATAAAAATATATAAATATATTTAAATTGGCTAATAAATGGATAATATGAATTACTTGTACCAGCTCGTCCTCGACCAGTCCTTGATTTAAGTAGGGATGGGGAAAAAAATTTTGATGGGTAGCGTAACGGGGTGTAGCATACTCAATCCCGACCCAACCTGACATGACCTATTGTTATTCTTATACCTTATGAAATTGCATATTTTATTTTTCTCATTGACTGTACTATAAGTGAATTTTATAAATTAAGAAACGTTAATTAAACCATATTTATTATATTTAAAAAAAGTAACGTAATAAGGACTCAATTTAAAAGAATACAAAAAATAATTAAAAATTAATGCATCAACTAAAAAGGAAATAGTCTAATACAAATTATGAAATATACTTCTTAGATAATATATATACATATATTAAAAAAAATTTTAGAAAATCAAAAAATTTCAATATAGATTAATCTATCAGAAGATTAAGAAGATAAGATACATTTAGTATAAAAATTTCGAATTTGAGATCTCAGCCGTCAATCAATAAAGATAATAAATTAGAAAGAATTTGTAAAATTTGTGAGAAGATTCTTGAAATAAGAATAGATAAGGATGATAATCCATAATTAATTGAAAAATAGGGAAATATTAATATATAATTTACTACAGAATTTACCTAACATGTTATAAAAAATCTATAATGGCCTCACTTAAGACAGTTTTGACTGGAAAATGCGATAACAGGTACCGCAAAATTAATTACAAAACTTGTGAAAAAGATTCTTGAACAACATATATCTCTCTGAATTTCGCAGGGAACTAGTGGTAGAGAGAGAGAGAGAGAGAGAATCTAATCCATAAGCAGCCAAAGGGTTTAAGAGATAAGATCTAAATAAAGAAATAATTACTAAATGGCTAACAATGAATTTTGACCGCATGTGGTAAAGCAACAGAAATAAAAAGACAACTATAACCCCACTTATAACAGATTAGGCGGAAAAATCGCAATAAAACCTTACCGCAGCACCTCTCATTTAATTAATATATAGATTATACAGATATGATACATATTTTTGATTATATATTTATTTTAATAATTATATTACATTTTGTAATATATATGTATATATGTATCTCTATTAATTAATTATTTCACCCAAAATCTATCAATTTCAGTATTCGAATTCAAATGCCTGTGAAATCATTGTGACGGTACGACACCATTGTTTAATTAAGAAATAATTTGGGTCACTCTTAACATTTCTTTGCTGGTTGAACTTGGCGACTTCAGGTGACAAATCATAGGATGTAAAGATGTTCCCTTGGCAACACTTAGAAGTGAAATTATATAATCATTATTCTTGTTATACATGCTAGTTTATGACTGTTCATAGATGAAAGTGTTTTTTGTCAACAAGTTTTATATATGATTATTCTTGATATAGTCACGCTAGTATATGACTCTCCACTAAGTATGACTCTATTTACAAACTCAAAGGAACGATAAATATTGAATTACACAAGATGTATCTAACATCTGAGGGCAATGTGTCAAAATGCAATTGGATTTTGAAGGACACATACTGAACTTTGAGTTTTATTTCTATGATGTGATAGTTATTGTGCTTTTCATGTGTGTATATTTCCCTTTCTTGTGACAGTTCTCTATTTCATAGCTGTAGCAAAACAACAGCTTTCTGTTTCTTTCTTCCCCATAGCTGATTGCACTTCTTCCTCTCTCTCTCACTTTTTTTGTGTTGAATACCTATTTAAAAATGATATAAAACTATATGTATGACAACTATATGTATAATGCCATATATATGGTGCCATAACATATGATATTAAATCAGAATTCAATATCTATTTGTTTATTTTAGACTTTTAGTCCTGACTCTTAAATGCTATGTTTTCTTGTTTTTAAAAATTTTCCAGAGTTTTAAAATCAAATACTTTTTTATGTGTATATTCTTCTTCTCCAATTCCAAGTTTTATGTTACCAATAACCTTATTTTTCCCATAACTATAGCCTTACCGAACCTTCTCCCCTCGCCCCGTCTCCCTTTAAGACAAATCAGTTAGAGTTGTGATCACCCGCGAGAGGGTGGCGGGGTTACATTGGTACCCCGCCTGCATGGGGGGCCGCCCCCCATGTAGGCGGGGTTATCAGTTATGCTATCTAATCATTCCTATATGTGAATTGTAATAGGCTCATAGCCAATCTATATATAATTAAGAGAATTAAGTCTCGGTATCCCTATTACCTCATTTTTCCCGCTCAAATTTCTTGGTACAGTTTGTGGTAAATTGAACTTTTTTTCTTTTTTTTTTATAAAGCTAAAATTGGAATATTCTCCATAATCTTATCTTTTTTTCCGAAATTTGAATCATCCATAATTGGGATATAGATATATTTATTCATAATCTATAATTTTGAAGATTACAACTAATCGAATCATTCCTAATCTATCAAGTTTGAAAATTGTGGTATTCTCCTTAACTTTAAAACCCGTGAAAAATTATATTTCAAAACAAATTATATTCTTAACATTGTTATTGAGGAATATCTAAATGATATAATTGTATTTTGCATAACGTTTCCAATGATAATAATTTGAAAAATTGATTTTAATTTTTTTATATGACCTTCATTAAGTTTTTTTCATTTTAATTAAAAATATAATTAATTATTTTAGTAAATCATACCTGAGTGTCGTAAGGGTGTGACAAAAATCTCTCGAAGGTTTTGTAACAAATTTTAAGGTGGTCTTTGAATATTATCATTTATCGAAATATTTTCAAAATTTATTAGGGTGCCTACTAAATTGTAATGTAAAATTTGTATAGAAATCTGTTTTATTGGTTTTAAAGTAGTAAAAATCTATTTAAAAGACTATTATAGTTAAATTCTTTTCAATGAGATTATATTTTGATTCGTTATTAAATGTTTATATTCAATATTTAATTTTTTATTTATTTAGATTTTCTTATATTTCTGTTCATTTGGTTTTTCACGGGCAAAAGACTAGTATAGTATTAATCTTTGATAGTCAATCTATGTGTTCATGTGACATATGTGGATGCACTTACTCATGCTTTATACGAAATATTCATTTAGGAGATCAAATATACTCCTATGTCTCATTAATTATCTGAAATACTCTCAATACAAAAGTAGTTGAAGAAAAATAATTAATTAGGAATATATATGAAAATAAAAAATTAAATATATCTCAATATGATAAGTAGATTATCTTTTTAAGATAGATGAAAATGGAACAGTGGACTACGGTGTAATTCAAAATTGAAGCGTGCAAAAAGCGGCCAAGGATAAGATGGATTCCATGAAATCATTTCTCGTATGATACAAAACGTGATGGATTTTTTTTTTATTATTTATTATGTTTTCAGAGATTGATGGATGTTAAACATTTTTAAAACTATTTAAGTGAAAATGTCCCAATGTTGAGAAGTGGAACAAAATGGCCACTTTTAAGTTAGAAAAAGTCAATCCTATGAGAAAAAATTTTGGTACTTTGAGAGTACTCAATACTCGATACTTTTGACAAAATAGAAACTCGCATGTGAGATTCGAGGCTCAACTTAAATAACAAATCCGGGCCTTTGAATCCACAAGTGAATTCCTGATTGGTTAGAAGTGCCCAGAAACTAACATGTCGGATTTGAGGCGCAAATTAAATAATAAATTAAGACATTTGAATCCACATGTTGATTCTTGATTAATTAGAAGTACCCAGAATTTTTTATAATAATTTATTTACAATCTTGAAAAAAATTAATGGGAATGCTATCTTCACTATGTCTATCCCCATTCTACCCATACAACTCTGACAACCACCAACACCACCATTGCCCTACGGCACCTCCTTCCAACATCTTCGAAGGAAGTGCTGTACAGAACATCCCAATATTGGGTGTTAGGATCCCAACACCCAAAGTTATGCAGCCATATAGCAGTTTGAGCTCTGTAAGGGGGGAGGTGAGGTTTTCATAGAAAATCACTGTCGTAAGAGCTCCTCTTAAAGGAGGTGCAATGGCGTTGTGACACCTCATACTACAGGAGATGGTGTTACTTTTGGGGTTAGGGTAGTCATGGGGGGGGGTAAGTTAGGAGGTTAGGGCAAAAGATAGGGCAAAAGGCATACCTTAAAAATTTGAACCGAAAGGTAGATATGTCATTTTATGCTATTAATGGACAATTTGACCTACAACATAAAAATAGACATTTTCGTAAGCGATATGTTAGAATTATCCTATTCGAAGCTATGGTTTTACTTAATTTTTTACACAGGGAAACCTAACAAAATCTCATATTTCTACCTATCCCATCACATTCAAAGTAAAGGACATCACGTAGCTACATGCATGCATGTAAAAAAATAAGTTTATATGTGCAAATATATTTATTGTAAAAGTAACATTAGAGGTAATTTTCTCAAATTTGAGAAATTCGTTAAATCATTCACATTCATATATTTATAAGACCTACATGTATAACGCAAATACCTTCCATACACTAAGTCATTCTAACTTTTTTTTTTTTATCTGTAAATGTAAATATATAGATCAAAGAATGTTGTATACACTTTTCTCTGTGCGTACTCAGGTATGCAATCATTCAAAATATAGACATCTAACATAGACAAAAGCTAAGGGCCCATTGCTAGGGACTCAAAGTTGACTAAAACATACAGATACAATGTAAATATAACGTTGTATACATGTGTTTTAATCTTCAATAATGTCTCTGGCCTTAGGTAATATGCCTTCAAAAATCTGTCGATTCCGAGCCATCCAAATGTGGTAGACAGTGCTTGCCAATGCGGTCCTTTTAGCCTTACAATGTCATGAAGTTCCCCTTGCTTCTTTCTTTATCCATTTGAGAGCACTTCTAATTGAAGACATTGACCTTTTGATTCCCAGCCAATTTCGAATATTTCCCCAATGGCAGCTGAGATTTCACATTGAAAGAAAAGATAATCCACCGATTCTGTCCCTTTTTGGCAGATTGGGCATTCCTCGTCAATTTCCAAATATGAAAGTCGATCCTTTGTTGTAGCTTTGACTTTGCACCCAACCACAGTATAAAAGCATGTTTAGGAGTGACATGAACTCTACACAACTGCTGTCCAACAAAGATTAGAGCCTCTCGGTCAAAAGCAATCATAAACATGTGCCAAATACAATCTATTGAGGTTTTTCCAGCAGCTGAATTTTTGGATAGCAGCCTCAATTGACCCTTCCTTTTGACGCAAGAGGTCATGGATGTTGATGAGTCTCTTGAGAAGAGGGGAATCATCTCTTTTAGGAACCCAATTCCAAATGGAGTTTGATCGAAGATACTCATGATGTACCCAACGAATCCAAAGTGTATCTTTTTTCTTGTGGATGCACCAAAGAGATTTAACAAGAAGTGAAAGATTCCTGCATTTGAGGTCTCTAAAGCCCAGTCCACCTTCATTTTTTGGAAGGCAAAGATTTTTCAAAGCAACAAGTGGCTTCTTAGAATTCCATAGAAACTCAAGGCATAGACAAATGACTTTATCCATAATTGTGGCTGGAATAGGAAGAATCGATAGCCAAAAACTCTCCACACCTTGAAGAGAGGATTTGTTCCAAGCATTGATGTACATTGAGATCCCATCAACAAATGGAGTATGTTAATTGGATTTGCCTTTACTAATCCAAGCATTGATGTACTTTGACTTTATTCATTCTAAATTTGGTATGCCTTCTGCCGTTTGAAGCTTATACTTAACTAGTTAATGTGATTGTTTAATAAGTTGGTGAATTGGCAAATAAACTCGTCTCACCTCACTATGGCGGGTTTTGTCACGAGGCAAAGGAGGCGTGGGCTTTGGGCACTCGGATAAAAGGGGTGAATTTTCGTGTTGGGTAATTCCCAACCTTAGTAGTTCTTTTTCTTTTTCCCTCTTTTTTTAAAACATAATGGCATCATTAAAAAAGAAATGAATGAACACTTAATTATGAATGCTTAATTGATATTTATGCTTCTAAAACTAAATTATTTGAGTGAATGGTCTTTTAAAACTTTTGATTGTCATATTCTTTGTTTACAAGTTAAAACAATTTGCTCTTATATGATTGCAATTTTATTAATTTATACAATTACCCATTGTTGGCATAATTTATGCTCTAATTTTTGTACGTTAATTTTTAATGCGTTTGTGGTCTTGTAACTAGTAATATACATATAGTTGCAATAAAATTAATTTTTTTTCCCTATTGATTAGCCCCAACTGGTTAAAAACATTTCTTAAGGACTACAAATTAGAAGGTTTTGCCTCTGGCAATATAAGTCACAAAACAGGCACTGCGCCTTACTAATAATCTGTCTTACTGGAGAACAAACGTAAAATATCGCACGAGTCCGCATAAGTAAAGAAAACTGTAAATCGTCATGTTTCTTCTCATCTCATATAAATAGATCCATGAAATGAAAATACATATTTTGTTTAAAAGGGGGAAAAAGAGAAGAAAAATATTCTCATATAAACAAATATAATATTGAAAGCACATGCATGATTTTTTCATTTATTATTATTTTTTCTCTACATCTATTTGTATGTATAGCACAGAGGTGGTTTTTTTTTTTTTTTTTTGGATTACAACGGGGATATAGGGGAGGGGGATGGTGGGATTCGAACCCGGGATCTCCCTGTAAAGGGTTAAGCCCTTTACCACTCGGGCTACCCCTTGATCCCTATCGCACATATGTGGTTAATGGTAAGCCAGCCACCGAATCATGAAATGGAGTTGATGCGCAGCAATCCAACTGCAAAATGGTTTCTAAATTGAATTCAAATTTATAGTTCAACAAACCTTAGCACTACCCCTGCATGAGTTGGGGCGGGGGGGGGGGGGCTAAAGAACGAGAGAGAAAAAGAAAGTTATTTAGGGTACAGGATGTCATAGTGACCAGGTCGGTATAGCAAGGTAATAAATGGTTTCAGTGTCTCAGAGCCACCCGAGTCACCGTTGGCAACATCCCATGCAGAAGGAATGAAATCATGATGATTAACAATGACGTTGCCATTATCACACGAGCTTCTGTCGAGATAGACGACGCGAATCGGGACCCCTAGTGCATTAGTCAAGGCTGTTATATGCACATGGTCACTCTCTTCACCCATAGGCTCCACTGTTGATTTGCAAAACTACACAAGTGCATAAATATTAGTGCTTGTTTGATCCTCTCTATAATTTCAACTTATAATTTCACCTACCATGATTTGACTATTGATTTGACAACTACTCAACAATCACCACACATTTCAAATTTCAATTAAATCTCCACCACTCATTTCACCAACTTATAATTTCTCCTTATAAGTCAAATTTATAAAGAGAATCAAACATCCACTTAATCTTTGGTGGGTGAGGAATTATATTGTAAGTTACAGATATTGTAAGTTACAGCCATAGAGGATCTTCTTGCGAATATCCCTCTTTCCCTTTATTTTCCTAATAAACTCACTGGAAAAGAGCAACTTCAAATCATTGACAACGTAAAAATGCATTAAGGATTGAGAATTTCTCCTCTGCAAATATATTTAACAGAACCGTTGCATATATAAATGAAACAGGGCTTCTGAATAGACATTACCACTGAACTCCAAAGACTTCGGTAAAGAATAATAAATGAACAAACTAGAAAACTAAAAGCATTGTTCAATGGAAATTCAAGTTCTAGCTCTGTTACCTGCTCCACCGAGGTGTTTGTTAATCCTTGTATAAATGGTTCGTAGAACTCTGAGCACTTCCTTATTTCCCCGGAAGCAACAAATCTGAAGAACATAACAACTAGCCAACAAACAGTGTTAATGGGAAAGAAGATGTAACAGTCATTTCAAATATTGAATGCTTCTACAGTGATATCCTGGGAATTTTCCCCAGTGCCCCTCACCATAGTCAGATATCGACTGATCTCTACTTCTCTGTATGAGTTCATCGTGGCTGTTAGCAATTATAATGGTATTATTAGTCTACTAACATCTTGCGAGATGGGGGAAATTGGAAAAGGGAAAAATAATGCAGGTTAACAATAGCAATAAACGTGTGCACTTCCAATATATTGATTTTCCGAACCTTATAGAAGCTTCAGTACCCTGAATAACATTTTCAAGTTGCTCCAGGAATAGCTGAAAATATGTAGATAAGTCAGAAAGACAAGATTTAGAGAATAAAAATAATTAACAGGGAAAACCAATATATGTTATCTACGACGATGTTCAACTGATTTTCTCAGAAATGATTTTGTGAAAAATGATTTTATTTTTTAATTTCTACTTATTTATTTGCATATTTTTTGGGGAAAATGAGGAGTTAAAAAATAGTTTGGCGAAGTGTAAAAAATAATGTTTTAAAGCATGTGTGGTCAGGATTGAAAGTCACAAAAAATTGATTCTTGAAAATTCATTTCCCCAAACACACGCACCCTAGTCTCTTTCCCTCTAACAATGAGACTCAAATTTTTTCACTATTAAAGGCAATATCAGCAGCATCGAAGGTTGGCCTCACTCATTAGCTTTGGCACTTCAATAACAATAAAATTAACATAGTAGACATGCCTAAGAGTTCAGCAACTGATGGTCATTGGTGCATCATTTAAAGACTAGTTATGAATGAAGGTATGCCATACAAAGAAACCTTTAGCTTGTGATTCCTTTCTTTGAGATCCTGAATATTACCATCTTTCATTTTTTTTTTAAAAATAAAACACCAACAGGAATCAGTGTGGTTTTTAGGCCTCACCTCAACCTATTTGGGTTTTGTTGGGGGGGGGGGTTTGAATAGTAGTGAATTTTTAATTTTTTTTTTTTAAAAGAAAAAGGTGTACAAAGAATTATACTAGAGAAATTTTCTTCATCTTCATTATATTCAAACTTGCTCAGAGACCAATTTGAACCAATAAACAATTGTGCTCATCCAGATAGAAATTGATGAATACCGCAAAGAAATCTTCAAATGTAAATTCTACATATCCCAAGCTAAGAAGTGTGTTTCTGCATCGCTCCACACTGATTTTGATGCGCTTAACTTCTGCTACATCTTGTGACTCCAGAATATGCTCCTTAAGTTTTGAATCACGAAATCTATCAGTAGCTACTTATAAAGAATGTACTTTAAAATAGATCTTCCCATGGTCAAAGACCAAACGAGAGGATCTTTGAATGAAACTAATGATGCATACAAGGTAAGCGAACATGAAGCTGCGAAAGAAACAGTTCCCATCTCCCCGTGTACGCCTGATGGCAGCATATTGCAGGGCCAGCACCTGAAGAAGTTTTAACAATGAATAGCAACTCAGAGAGTCATCACTAGAACATTTAAAAAAAAAAAGTATACGCACCTTGATTTTCTCCACTAAAATGGGGCTTCCTGACTTGTACTCATCTGCTAATGATGAAAGCGGTTCCTGAACTTGAAATCAATATGGTAAACTTTTGCAAGCTTCATTACAAATTCCACATAGAAAAGGATGAAAAGAGTGAGGAATTTATCATTCAACATAAATAATAATTTTTAATTCCCAAGCACAGTTTTCTCCCATAGAAATATTAAACATTATCTTCTTTTGCTACTAACACACACACGCAAGCACAAACAAACCCAAGCTTAGAAACCAGTTGCCACACCGCTTGAAATGATTTCCTAAAGCAAGTCAAGCTACTGATTTTGAATATCACCCAATTATTTTTGTTTCATGTGCGCGAATAGGCTTGAATTCATGCAACAAGAAGATAACAACTAGTAACTATCGCATGAGAACAGTTTCAACAATCTCTGAGGATGGTAGCATCAAGGAGGGACCAAATGCCTCATAATTACTCTTTCGTACCCCAGAGAAAATACTATATCATATTAAAAAAATTTCAAAACACAGGTGAATTTTAAGACCTCGCATCTATTATACATTACTTGAATGCCATTTGAATTCTAGATCTCAAAGCTATTGTGTAGAACTTTAGTACCAGTAATTATCTAAACCCCAAACCACATGTAATATAAACAAGATAAAATATTCTTATCCAGAAAAAAATAATAAAAAAAAAATTTGCTAGTTAATTTAAAGGGCTTTCTTGCCTTATCCCCAACAAATGGAATTTTCTCAGCTTCCTCAGCCTTGATGACAGAATGCTGCAGCATAATATCATCATCCTTGAAATTTGTTAAATTAGCAGTTTCAGATGTTTTAGAATCAGCATCCACCGCCTGCCCTTCCTCATTCTGCATGTTTGTCTAAGTAATAAAGGAAAAATATACAGAAGCTCAATCAGCCTTGGAAAGTTAGTTATGCTTATTTAGCACCTGTTTATATACAGAAAAATGCCATATCTCAATCAGCCTTGATAATACTATATGCAACTCAAAAAGTGAATGAGTCGATTAAAATTGTGCTAATACTCAGACACTGAGGACGAAGTTGCACCTACTGGATTTTCTCGGCGATAATTTCACCAATGTGCAGCCGGCGATAAAGGCAAAGGTTAAACCATAAACCTCCACAAGAAAGATTCAAGGGAGATATTGCCCAGAAAATTCCGTCGTACAAGGTAGATTGACAAACAGAATTACAGAAAAATTAAACAAACAAAAAAAAAAGGAAAAAGAAAAAGAAAATCCAAAGAATGGCGACGAGGTAGGACGGGATCTTAGAAATATAAAGGCCCATTATTTGGAATGCCCAATTACATAAACAAATCTGCAATTTACCTTCCAGGTTGGTTATGGAAGAACAGGCGAAGATGATTGACCTCGTAAAAATCAGAGCAAGACAAGTGAAATCGGTGAGATGATCAAAATGCGCCCGCTTCCCCCTTCCCTTGACACTATTTTAGCTTTTCCCCTAAAAATTCCAGCCCTTCACACCCCGATTAAAACCGCAAAAAAATAAAAAATAAATAAAAATAAAAAATAAAAAGTTAAAAAATGGAAAGCAAATTACAGTAAAGGTCCCCAACCTTTTCAAGATATAGTAAATTCATTCCTATTCTAATTTTTGACGGCTGGATCCCCAACTTCTCAAAAACTTTCGAATTTGGTCCCTGTAGATGTATATGTCCATTTTGAATGTCAAAACGTTGTGAAAAGACAATTTTACTCCAATTTGAGAGCAATTCTAATGGGCTAGTTATATGTCCATTACAAAATATGTTACGCGCACCAAATTTTAATAGTATGAAGAGGTAATTGTCTTTGTTTTTGACAACAATTATGCCCTGACGTTTTTTTCTCCCCTTGTTCTTTACTCAAATTTTAACAATTAACTTACTGGGTATATGAATAATAGTTTATATCTAAATTATGTTAGCATTGCTTGACGTAAAAAACAAAATATGTGCATCCTATTTGTTATTAAAAATTAGTGTAGATAAATAAATAATTTAACGTCTGAATGAAGAAAATGTTTAGGCAAAAATATTTATATAGGAAAAATTACAATTAGTGGAAGATTAATGATAAAAGTTGAAGGAAAAAAAGTTAACGATGAACGTCCAATAAAAAGTATATAATGAGGACATTTAAAATAATTCCAATGAGGTGTACCAAACAAAATTCGTGGTACGAATATAGTTATTCTGTTGTAAATAATAGTTTAATATGAATGACTAACCCTGAAACCCTAGCTGTCGTATCTTGGTCATCACTCTAAGAATATTTTATTTGCTCACCAAGATATCTTTGGGCATTGTAAAACTATAAATACCCCTCTGTGTATTGAGAATAATACACACGTCTTTACAGATAATTATTCATCTGTTCTTTCTTTCTGTCTTTTTCATAATACATTATCAGCATGATCTGCGTCTTTTTCCTTGTTGCGTCTAAGGTTTGATTCCTTTGAATATGCAAGCACACATGTTTTTTTATAATCAAATTTGTGTATTCATGTCTAATCAAATTATTTTTTTAATATTCATGCACGTATGTTAATTATATGTATCATGATTATTGTAATACTTGATTGATTTACTATCTAATCATATATATTATGTTTTTTTGAAGAAACATGGGTCTTTAGTTCTTAATGTTCCTAAAGATTATTAAGAATAAATTGTTCTTGCTCTTAAAGTAGCACAACTTATTACAATATTCCTGAAAAATATTGATATTTTTTGCTCTTAGAAGTAGCAAAAATCTAAATTAAAAACTGATTACAATATTCCTAAAGAATATTGATCTTTTGCTCCTGAACTTGCAATAATCTAAATTAATTCCAAAAAGTTTATGTGCTCATGAAGTAGCGCATGTCTTGATATATTGTATTAGCAATATATATGGTGATATGTGAAATAATGCTCATCCCTGAAGGAGAGCACAATATTCATGTCTAGTTGACATTGATTGTTTCGACTTTACACAATTATTTGAAAATTAACTTGATTAATTTTTCATTGCAGAGTCGCATAAATGGAAAATATCACCAAGTTTGAGTTCGTTGCACTTAACATATCCGGCAAGAACTATTTATCATGGGCCCTTGATGTCGATGTTCATCTGATCTCAATGGGCCTAGGTGAGACAATAAAAGAAGGAAACACGGAATCCCAGTAGGACCGTGTAAGAGCACTGATATTCTTTTGTCATCATCTTCATGATGATTTAAAAGTTAGGTACCTCACTGTCAAAGATCCAGAGGAATTATGGAAAGATTTAAAAGAGAGGTTTGACCATCAAAGGAATGTTGTCCTCCCTCATGCCCACTATGAATGGATGCATCTCCGATTGCAGGATTTCAAAACAATGAGTGAATACAATTTTGAATTGTTTAAAATTAGCTCTAAACTAAAACTTTGTGGAGAAAATAAAACTAACGAAGATATGTTGGAAAAAACATTCTCTACCTTTCATGCTTTAAATGTGCTCCTGCAGTAGCAATATTGAGAGCGTGATTTTAAAAAATTCTCATAGCTCATAACTTGTTTGCTAGTAGTTGAGCAAAACAATGAATTGCTCATGAAAATCATGAATTACGCCACACTGGTTCTACTGCATTGCCTAAAGTAAATGAAACATTTCATAATGGAAGTGGATGTGGTCGCTGACACGAACATGAATGTGGGTGTGGAAGAACTCATGGACAAAGCTCTAGCAACAAAAGGCATAGAGCATCTACTGAAAATAGCTTATCCAGAAAAGAACATGAAGAACTATGCCATAGATATGGCATGAAAGGCCAATGGGCGCGTACTTGTCGTACAACAAAGTACCTCATGGATCTTTACCAAAAGTCAATCAAGGGAAAAGAAAAAGTGGAGACTAATTTCTTTGACCATGACAGACCAATTGATGTGACTCATTTAGATGTCTCCGATTTTTTTGCCAACCCCAAAGGGGATATTGATCATCCTATTGGTGGTGGTGTACTAGAAGACATTGATTAGTTTATTAGAAAAAAATTATGTTTATCATTTTTCAAGTATTAGGAACTTATGTTTTTTTTTAGATTTTAATTTTTCATATCTACATCTATATATTCGATCTGATTACCTTAGATTCAGTCTTTAAAATCTTCTTCAAATATCTTTGTAGATTTATAATGGATTATTGAGATATCTGTCTAGCTGATAGTACAACAACACATACTATTCTTCAAGACAAAAAGTATATTTTTGGATTAACATTAGCTGGGGATAATGTTAATACTATATCAGGTACATCTAATATCATTGAAGGCTCTGGAAGAGCTTGTATTATTCTACCAAATAATACTAAATTAAATATTGATGATGCACTTTACTCTAGCAAATCCAGAAGAAATTTGCTGAGTTATAAAGATATCCGCTACAATGGATACCACATTAAGACGACACAAGAAGATAATAATGAGTATCTCTAAATAAATTCCTTTCTATTTGGCTATAAGCAGATAAAAGAAAAATTTTCAGCACTGTCATCAGGAATGTATTATACATTCATAAAAGCGATCGAGGCAAACCACGTCACGGACCTGAAGTTCATTGACCCGAAGAGCTTTATGCTCTGGCACGATAGATTTGGGCATCCACGAGCGACTATGATGCATTGGATAATTAATAACTCACATGGGCATAACCTAAAAAACCAAAAGATTCTTATAGCAAATGATATCCCATGTGTTGTCTGTGCACAAGGTAAGTTGGTCATTAGGCCTTCTAGTATGAAGGTTAATATTGAATCTCCAACTTTCTTAGAAAGGATTCATGGAGATATATGTGGGCCAATATACATACTATGTGGACCGTTTTGTTACTTTATGGTATTAATTGATGCTTCCAATAGATGGTCCCATATGTGCTTGCTTTCAACTAGAAATGCAGCATTTGCTAGAGTACTTGACCAATTAATAAAATTAAGAGCTCAATTCCCTGATTATGCAATCAAGAAAATTCGTCTTGATAATGCTGGTGAGTTTAGATCTCAAGCATTTAACAATTATTGTATGGCAATCGGAAATAAAGTTAAACATTATGTTGCTTATGTCCACACTCAGAATGGTTTAGCAGAATCATTTATGAAACATCTGCAATTAATTGCTAGACCATTACTTTATGAGATCAAAACTCTCGACTTCTGTCTAGGGTCATGCTATATTACAAATATTCTCCTTTGCAGGTTGCCTTTGGTTGAGAGCCTATGTCTCTCACTTAAGAATTTTTGGTTGTGCTGTGCATGTACCAATTTCACCCCCACAGCATACCAAAATGGGTCCTAATGAAGGCTTGGAATATGTGTTGGATTTGATTCGCCTTCAATTATAAGGTACTTAGAACCTTTAATGGGTGATCTATTTACTGCATGATTTGCAGATTGTCATTTTGATGAAATGGCGTTCCCAACATTGGGAGGGATACAACTACATCCATAAAAGCATCATGATCTTTCTTGGAATGATAAAACTCTGTCACATTTTGATCCCCAGACTAATCAATGTGAACAAGAGGTTGAAAGGATCATTTATTTGCAAATATTTGCAAATCAGCTGCCAAATGCTTTTGTTGATACAACAAAAGTAACACAATCTCATATACTGGCAGTTAATGCTCCAGCCAAAATTGATGTCCCTGAAGGACAGGTTGTCGTAGCAAATGAATCTAAAGTATGCCAGAAGTGTGGTCGACCAATTGTTTCTAAAGATTTTGTACCTAGGAAAAGAAAAGTGCAACACAAGAACCAAACACTAGATAAAAATGATTGATCAATCAAATGAAAGTAATATAGTTCCTGAAGAACTACTCGTGTTCGAAAATAATGAGATTTCCATAAATTATTTGTTATCTCCATAAACTATGGGAAAGAGAAAATACTATCACGGACGATATATTCGCCTTAAGTGTGGCTCTTGAAATCATGAATGAGGATCCTAGACCACAGTCAGTTAAAGACTGTCAAAATAGAAATGATTGGCCAAAATGGAAAGAAGCCATACAGGTGGAATTAAATTCCTTAGAAAAACAGAAAGTATTTGGGCCTGTAGTTCAATCCTTGTTGGATACAAATGGGTCTTTGTCAGGAAGAGAAATGAAAATAATGAAATTACGAGACATAAGGCTAGACTCATAGCACAAGGTTTCTTTCAAAGACCAGAAATTGATTACGAGGAAACTTACTCTCTCGCAATGGACACGATTACTTTTATATATTTAACGAGTCTGGCAGTGTCATAATGGCTTGATATGCGTCTTATAGATGTAGTAACTGCACATCTATATAGTTCTCTTGATAATGATATATACATGAAAATCCTTGGAGGATTTAATGTATTACAGGCAAATGAAAAATATCCCAAAAATATGGTTTCAATCAAATTACAAAAGTCGTAGTATGGGCTGAAAAAATCAGGTTTGATGTGGTACAATTGCCTTAGTGAATATCTGTTGAAAGAGGGATATAAAAATGATGATATCTACCGTTACGTTTTCATAAAGAAAACAGATAATGGATTTACCATTGTAGCAGTTTATGTTGATGATTTGAATCTGATTGGGACTTCTGAAGAGCTCAATAAAACTGTTGAATATTTGAAAAATGAATTTGAGATGAAAGATTTGGGAAAGACAAAGTTTTGTCTTAGTTTGCAAATTGAGCATGTCCCTGCTCACCTAGATAAAGCACATCGGTTGGCATCGCCTATAGTCATTAGAAAACTTGAAGTGGATAAAAATCCATTTCGCCCACTTGAAGAAAGGGAAGATATACTTGGTCCTGAAGTACCATATCTTGGTGCAATTGCTGCATTAACTTATTTTGCAAATTGTACCCTACCAGATATAGTTTTTCTGTAAATCTCCTTGTAAGATATAGCTCCGCACCCACTTTAAGACATTGGAATGATGTAAAACACATTCTACGTTATTTGAAAGGTACCATTGATATGAGATTATGTTTTTCACAACAATCCGGATATTCTTTAGTGGGAGATGCAGATGCAAGTTATCTTTCTGATCCACATAAAGCCAAGTCAAATAGAGGTTATGTATTTACATGTGGAGGAACTGCTATATCATGGAGATCTGTGAAGAAAACCTTGACAGCAATATCCTCCAATCATTCTGAAATAATTGCAATCCATGAAGCAAGTCGAGAATGTGTATGGTTGAGGAATATGACGCATCACATCCAAGAGTCCTGCGGATTAGCTTCAGCAAAAGAAAATCCAATTGTATTGTATAAAGACAACGCTGCTTGTATAGTACAGCTCAAAGGAGTCTATATCAAAGGTGACATTACAAAGCATATTTCTCCCTAGTTCTTCTATACACATGAGCTTCAAAAGAGTGGTGACATCGATATTCAACAGATTCACTCAAATGATAATGTGGCTGACTTGTCCACAAAGGCATTACCCGCATCTACATTTAAAAAATTGGTACATCAAATTGGTATGAGCCTACTTAAAGATTTGCAGTGATCAACATTAGGGGGAGTAGCTGTACTCTTTTTCCTTCGATCAGGTTTTGTCTCATTGGGTTTTCCTGACAAGGTTTTAACGAGGTAGCATATTGATACTCTGAAATTAACTGTACTCTTTTTTTCCAGTTTGGTTGGTTTTTCTCCCATTGGGTTTTTCCCCAAACGAGATTTTTAACGAGGTAGTTAATGTATAGATAGTCATTCAAGGAGAAGTGTTGTAAATAGTATTTTAGTATGAATGACTAATCCTGAAACTCTAGCCGTCGTATCTTAGTCACCACTTTAAGAATATTTTACTTGCCCACCAAGATATCCTTGGGTGCTGTAAAACTATAAATACCCCTTTTGTTTTGAGAATAATACACACATTTTTATAGATAGTTATTCATCTGTTCTTTCTTTCTTTCTTTCTTTCTTTTTCACAACATATTCTAATGTGAGTGAAAAATGTTATGGGGGAAAAGCCAAAGTAAAAAAATAAGGACGACAAATCTATTTTCAAGTAATTTGTAAGGGAAAAATTTAGAGAGAAAACATAAATATACGAGCAAAAAATTTATTCTCTACGAAAAATAAATTTTCAATAATTTTTCGTTACATTATCGTCACACATTCTCCTAAAATATCAACTTTCATAAATCTATATATCTACATAAAACTCCCAAAAAAAAAATCCTCTTATATAGAGATTTAAAATAAATATTTAGGGGAAGTTTCAGGTTTCCCTAGTTCACTAAACTATTTCTATGAGTACTTCATAATAATTACTTATTTTAAAAATATTGGATAACATAATATGTTATTCAATATTTAAATGAATACCAATATGCTTTTCAAAAAAAAAAAAATGAATACCAATATACATTATTCTTTTTTTAACCTATTTATTATTTTTTACAATAATATTTTCTTAAACCCCCATCCCATCCCACCCCATCCCACCCCCGACAGTAGCCGCAAGTTGGCCGGATTCTAGCAGGATGCTAAGATCCAGCAAACAGATTCCGGCGACCGATCGGTTGAAATTCGACGAGCAAAATTTTTTTATTTATTCTTTCTTTTTTATTTTACTTTTCTTTTTCTTTTTCCTTTATTTTTTCTTTTCTTGTTTCTCTTTTTCTTTCTTTTCTTTTTAATCATTTTTTATTTAATTTTTCTTTTTTAAATTCATATAATAAAAATTGTTCCACGTTTTAATTCAGGTCATAAATGATGTTACATTATTTTTGATTCATGTTATATAGTATGTTACACGAAGAACATAGCTTGTTAAATAAGTAACATAGATTGTTTAAAAATATTGATTGCTATGCACATAACATAGCTTGCTACACAAATACTAAGTCTTATTATGCAAATAAAATTACTTGTTATACAAATAATATAGGTTGTTACACAAAGAACATAAGTTGTTACATACATAATATAGATTATTATTGTTACACAAAGAAAATAGCTTGTTATATAAATGACATAACAAGTTACGAACAAAACATAGCATGTTACACATGTAAAAAATCTTGTAACACATAATCTATATTGTTCCACACAGAACACATATTGTTTAATATATAGCACACATTGTTAAAATAATTATTACAAGAAAAATGGAAAACAAATTCAAAAACGAAAAGGAAAACAAAGAAAAAAAGCAGAAATAAAAATCAAAAGCAAAAATCACCAGAATACGGTGGTCGAGATCTGGCTGCCGATGGCCTGGCCAGAATCTGACAGGCCAAGTGGTGGGTGTGGGTGCTGCATAGGGGTTTAAGAGTAAAAATTAATTAAAAAGAGTGATTATATTGACACTATATCTTTTACTAACCACACCACATTTTAATTATACTTATCATCCGCTATATTTTTAATTCTTTACACTTCAATCCTTAAACTTATTTTTGTCATACTTTTATTTTTAGCATCTTATTTTCATGAAATTTTGTATTGAACGATATCTTGATTCTAAAAATTTTATTGTGGGAATTGCTTAACGTTTTTTAAATAAACAATAATGTAATATCTAATTATACACAACTACATATTTTCATATGATTTTTAGGTATACAAATAAAAATTTTTTAAATGTATTTGATGATTAAGAACATAAGAGGATAGTTAAATAAAAATTTGAGAAAAAAATATAGTAGAAACTTTTAAGGGCTTAGATACTATAAGAAAGAAAGATTGGGCTGTTCACATTAATAAAAATGTAATGTGATTAGTAAAATGAGTGGTGTATATATAACTAGCCTTAAATAATAAATAAAATAAATAAAAATTATTATTATTAGTTTTAGAAATCTAAATACTACTAAAGTGTTTTTAGAAAAAACTAGAGTTTCCAAGTGTTTGACATAATTTCCCCAAATATTTATCATTACAAGTGAATCTCGTTCCCAACTCTGTGTCTCCTTTTTTCCTTATTTTATTATATTTTGTTTTATATAAGGGGATATAGGGGGAGGGTCATTGTGATTTGAACCCAGGACCTTCTTCTAAGAACATGAGGATTCAACCACTGTACCACATGCTCAAACCATACCTATTTTTATATGTTAGGATTATTTTGGCTTTTTTCATGCTCTACTATAATAGGTGTATTAAGCGCGCCACCATTGTATGTTCTGACTTTAGCATCTAATTCATCTCCGAATCTCACTTGAAAATTAGATTATGATTTAAATCAATTCATTTGTTATAACAACAAAGAGCGTGTTTTAATTCACTCCAATCAAATGACAAGCGCTATTTATTCATACTCTAAATGAGTGTCCAATCTACTTTTCACATTTATATTGAGAGATGAGTTTATAATCAAATAAATACATAAACTATGCACATATTTAGCGTCAAGTTAAGAAATGCCAATTAGAAAATGCACTATCCAAGATAAAAATAGGTGGGGTGCCATAATGAGAAACAAAAACTGATCATTGTACAAAATAAATGAAGATAGGGCATATATTTAAATAAGTAATTGAGTGCCTAAAGTTACCAAGTTTTTCAATCCACAATATGCATATGAAATTTGCTAGTAAAAACTAGGTACCTTAAATTAATAATTGATAATTAATATTATTATTTTTTACATTGTTTATGTATGAAATCTTTAAGTTGAGAGATGAGGTGAGCAGATTCAGGAAGCTCAGGGAAAACATAAAAAGCATGAATCATGTTTGGATATTCCACCAGAGAAGCTTCTTTCCCATTTTGCTTTAGAGCATCTCTAATGCAAAGTCAATGTGAAATGTCCTATGTGTAAATGGCTCAAAGAATATTTACATTACATTTAAAAAATTCTCCAATGCAACAATGTCAATATTGTATATTTATCAAGTTATTATTAGGGATTTTGAAAACAAGAAAGATAGAGAAATATATTAATTAGATAAATTAATGCAATGTCATCTCATGACATTCTCTATGACAATGTTAAGCATTTAATGTGTCAAATCAACACTTTTTTGCCAATTGTCATATTATTTCATGATTATAACTATGCATTGGAGATACTCTTAGCCACTCATGGTATCTATTTTGCCAGTCTTTGAGAGAATCACAGCCAGCAATCACCACCAACGTGGCCAGAAAATTCAACTGTGTATAATTCCTTATTCATATATAATTCTTCCAGCAATTTTGCTAAAATATTAAACTTTATTAATATTCATTTGATTTAACTTTTTGTGTGTTTTTCACCTATTTCCTTCGATGTATGAAAGCCCTAATTATAGTGTTAATTCGCACTTTAATTTCTTTTGTTATTGGTTAATTTGTACTTGGTTAATTTGTACTCTCTCAAAATGTTATATTTGGTATAATTCCGTGTTTTTTTTCGGATTTTGGGATAAGATATAGAAAATAATATATGTATGAGATGAGATTTAAATTCAAATTTTTATATATTCTCCATGTGTCGTTTGTTATCTATATAAACTCATATATGATGTTTTTGTATTTTAATTGTTAACTAATTTTACAACCGTGCGTTGCACGAGATAAAAAATAAAAAAAATACCAACTAAAATTAATGTAAACTATTATCGTAAAAATCCATCTATAAGATTAATCAATAATTCATCGAGTCGTATAAATATAAATAATTATTATCATCCTTTCAACAAACATAAATAATTATAAATAGCTGCACTCTATAAGATATTATAACTAACAATTGTATATGACACATAAGAACCATTAAATAAAAAATAAATCCAGTAACAACAAAATAACATTCGAAAAAATGATTAACAAATAAACACATGGAAAGAATTTAATCCATAATATATGAAGAAAAAGCCATGAACATATCAAGTAGAAGCTTTTCCAAGTATACAGACTAGTGTATAACCTATCATAAAGAACAATTAAATGAGTTAATAAACACAAATCAAAATAAATACAAATATGAAAGTGATAATTACAACATACAATATTAAAAAGATGATAAATAATATAAGAAAGACTATAACAACTAAAAAAATATTTTCCATACGTTTATGGCATATTGAATTCTAAACTGCCTCATCATGTCAGTAAGGTCTAAAATTACTCCTTTATTTCCTCCTACAATAAAAAAAATCACGTACACCTGAATTAAGTAATTAATTTCAGCTAAAAAAATTTAAGTAATTAATAATAATTAAAAAACAACAATTCATAACTTCATTGAGTTCAATAAAACATGTAAATATATAGTAAAAGTCTTCCTTTAAAGTTGTATTACATAAAATTTAATAAATTTAAGTATAATGTCTTCCAAAGTTATCAAAGTAAACATAATAAAATAATCATACTCCATAAAATAATAGTAAAGTCAATTAAAATTTCCAACCATAAAGAAAAATGAAACAGCATACCTAGCATTTAAATTTTTTTTTTCTTGTATTCCATCTATAAGTTCTGTTGTCTCGCTCTCATTTACCTATATATATATATCTATATATGAAGATGAGCCTAATAAAATATACAGATTAACAATAAATTAAAAAATCATTTAAGGTGCGTTTGATTGCATTTGCTTTCCATAGAAAATGTCATATTCATGGAAAATTTTTTAACTTTATACGTTTGGTCGATAATAAATGGAAATGGAATTTAAATTATATGGTAAAATCCTTCTAAGCATACTTCTAGCCATTTTTCCTGAATACCATTTCCCACCCCCTAGGTAAAATATTTTCCATAAAAGGTAGAAAATATTTTATTTTCCATATTTTCGTATCAAACGCACCCTTAGTATAATGTTGATTCAAATAGCAATTAAAATGCAAAAACACCACATATGAGTTTATATAGGTAACAAACGACATGCGAAAACCATTGGTTTGGGCAAAAGGTCAGAATTTTATAAAAATAGAATTTAAATCTCATCTCATATGTATATTACCCATATCTTATCCCATAATAAATCAGAAGAAACATGGAATCATACCAAATAAAACTCGAATTGAATATATAATTAGGGCTTTCATTCATGAAAGAATAAAATTAGGTGAAAAATGAATGAAAATTTAATCAAACGAATATTAATAAAGTTCAACATAAAATTAAAATCCCTAGAAGAATTATACACAAATAAGGAAACTCACGTCAGATACAAAAATTTTAGGGGGATATGAAAAACTAATATTCTCAATGTGGTAAAGTTTCATTGACTGTTGAAAAAATAGTAATGTGATAATTATCTAATGAATTTGCGCCAAGTAATAATGCTACCTTTTGTGTCACATTTTCACGTCTCCTTAGAATTCCTCCATCAGATGACATTGCTCAAAATCATAGAAATTCAAAAATTAAAAAAATAAATAAAAGAATATCATACCCACAAATCCACAACTATCCCATGACTACACCACAACACTGAAGAATTTGTCTTAGAATAGTTGTTTCAGAAGACATGGCTCACTGAATCCAGCTAGAAAAATATTTAGGAGTGAAAATTTAGTATAGATATGAACGAATATACATGAATCACAGAACCCAAAAAGGATATGCGCGTAAGGTAAAAAAAGAATTAAAAAGCACAGCCTAATAAAAAATTGCATATGTTAAAAAAAAAAAGTAAAATACGGAAATGAGGGAACTCAAATAGGAAATACGTGTAAAGTCAAAAAACATAACTAAAAAAGCCACATACGAGTTTATGTAGATAACAAACGACACGAGAAAACCATTGGTTCGGGGAAAAAGGTCAGAATTTTTTAAAAATCGAATTTAAATCTCATCTCATACATATATTACCTATATCTTATCCCATAGTAAATCAGAAAAAACATGGAACCATATCAAATATAACAATGTTAAAGAGTACAAATTAACCAATAATGAAAGAAAAAAACTCGAATTAAAGCTATAATTAGGGCTTTCATACATGAAAGAATAAAATTAGGTAAAAAACAAATGAAAATTTAAATCAAACGAATATTAATAAAGTTCAACATAAAATTAAAATCCCTTGAAGAATTATACACAAATAAGGAAACTTACCTTAGATACAAAAATTCTGGGGAGATATGAAAAACTAATATTCTCAATGTATTAAAGTTTCATTGACTGTTGAAAAAATAGTCATGTGATAATTATCTAATGAATTTGTGGTAAGTAATAATGCCATCTTTTATGTCACATTTTCATGTCTCCGTAGAATGCCTTCATTTGATGACATTGGTCAAAATCATAGAAATTTAAAAATTAAAAAATAAATAAATAAAAGAAGATCATACCCACAAATCCAAAACTCTCCCATGAACTACACCCCAACGCTAAAGAATTTGTCTTAGAATAGTTGTTTTAGAAGACATGGCTCACCGAATCTAGCTAGAAATATATTTATTAGCGAAAATTTAGTATAGATATAAACGAAGATACGTGACTCACGGAACCTAAAAAGGAAATGCGCGTGAGGTAAAAAAAAAAAGAATTAAAAAACACAGCCTAATTAAAAATCACATATGTTAAAAAAAGAATAGTAAAATACGGAAATGAGGGAACCCATATAGGAAATACGCGCAAGGTCAAGATACATAACTTAAAAAGCCAACTTAAAAATCGCATTAATAAAAAAAATGCATCATAAAAAAGTGTGTCGCATTTAAGGAAACAAACAATTAAATAGATAATTAAATAAATAATAATATTAAAAAAACCATAATGTTTGCATCGCCAGATGAGTTATGCCGCCAAACTTTTTTTAGGGGGAGGGGAACCAAAACCTGAGACTATCCTCCCTTTATATATATTAAGATTTGAATCAATATTATACTAAATGATTTTTTAATTTATTGTTAATCTATATCTTTTATTGGATTCATCTTTAGATTTGTTTAGGTAAATGATACTGAGACAGGAGAACTTATGGATGAGATAAAAGAGAAACTTTTTAAATATAAGGTACTACTATTTTATTATTCTTTATTGTTGGAAACTTTGGTTGACCTTACTATTGTTTTATGGAGTATGATTATTTTATTTTGTTTACTTTGATAACTTTGGAGGACATTGTCCTTATTTTATGAATTTTTGTGTAATAAAACTTTAAAGGAAGACTTTCACTGTACATTTACATTTTTTGTTGAACTCAACGAAGTTATGAATTGATATTAAATTTTTAATTATTATTAATTACTTAATTCAAGTGAACATGATTTTCTTTTTTTTATTTTTTTTATTGTGGGATGAAATAAAGGAGTAACTTAAAAGCTTACTCGCATGATGAGGTAGTTTAGAATTCAATATTCTATAAAGGTATGGAAAATACTTTTTTTTTCAATTGCTACTGTCTTTCTTATATTATTGGTCGTATTTTTAATATTGTACGTTATAATTGTCACTTTCATATTTATATTTAAAATAAATTATTTTGATTTGTGTTTGTTAACTTATTCTTATTTAATTGTTCTTCTTAATAGGTTATACGCTGGTCTGTATATTTGGAAAAGCGTCTACTTGATATGTGTATGACTTTTCTTCATTTATTATGGATTAAATTCTTTCCATGTATTTATTTGTTAATCATTTCTTCAAATGGTATTTTATTATTGCGGGATTTATTTTTCATTTAATGGTTCAAACTACCTCCGTCCCAATAAGATAGTCCACTATTCTATTTTCGTCCGTTCCAAAAAGATAGTCCACTTACTATATTGAATATGTATTTAATATTTCATTTCTATATGTGCCTCTAATTAATTATTGTTATTCAACTACTTATATATTGAAAATATTTCAAACAATTAATGACACAAAGGTATATGTAGAAAAATAAAGTAAAATTAAATATTCTAACCACGTTACCTACTAATTTTTAATCTATGTAAAAATACCTACCGGACTATCTATGTGGGATGGAGGTAGTATGTGTCATATACAATTGTCAGTTATAATATCTTATAAAGTGTAGCTATTTATAGTTATGTTTGTTGAAAGGATGTTAATAATTATTTATTTTTATACAATTGGAGCAATTATTGATTAATCTTATGGATGAACTTTTACGATAATAGTTTTCATTATTTTTAGTTGGTATTTTTTTTTATTTTATCTTGTGCAACGCACAGTTTTATGTAAGAAGAAAAAGGATTTATAGATTAACTTACTCAAATTAGAATTTTTCTTTATTACATCATAAAATGTTAAACTTGTAACTAACTTGAAATGCATAAAAATATAAATATAGTATTGACACTTCAAATTTATATATCAAGATACAAGTTTCATTTGTCATCATTCAGACCGGTTCTAAATTTAATTAGGTCAAATTTATAAATAGCACTTAGAACTCAAATTGAACTTTGAGAGCTATGGACTTAAATGCAAAAATAAAAATTTAGATATTAAATCAATCATTCAATTAGATCAAGTAAATTAACATATATTAAGGATACTGATAGTTACGTCTTAAATAGAGAAAATGAAAGTGGACTAATTACGTTTTGCCTATACTATTATCATATGATGACTCTTGACCGTATATAAATAATTTGAAGGATTAGTCTATCTCTATATAAAATGCTAATTAATATCATAATATGTCAAGTTATTACTAATTTTAAAAGAAAAAGTTTGACTTTTTTTTTTTAATTTGAGAAATTTAAGTAATACTCATTTTAGTTTCAAAGTGTATTCAGAAATGAAGAGTCCTTTTTTTTTTTTTAAATTTACACACACATGTATAAGTATAATTACAATATGTATTTAAACTGTGCAAATATGCATAAGTATATAAACACGTAAATAAAATCTATAATAAATAGAAACTACATTTTTTTTTTCTTTTTGCCAGAAGAAAATACATTTTTTTAAGTCTAGCCAATGTATAACTAGATTAACTTAAAGAAAAGAAAGGAAATATGTAAAAATCACTGGATTTTTTAGATCAAAAGTCCAAAGATATACGAGTCAATAATCTAATATACCACATAATAGTCCATTTATGCCCAAAATTTATTGGAATGCATGTGATTATACACCACTTGTTAGGAATTAAACAATATATGTACAATGGAAATTAAATAAACATTCAATTCCTATGCTTTAAATCAACCTTGTACTTCCAAAGAATTTGTGATAGAAAAATACCTCTTTAATGAACACTGTAAACTGCAAATCCTAATTAACGTTGGCGCATTGCTCATCACCACAGCTGTCCAATTGTCTTACCTCTAACGGTAATCAACACAGCAAGAATGAATTTGAAACTCCATAACAATGAACAATTTGAAGTGGATTTATGAGAGCATGTTCAGGGTTTTGTATTTGCCGATTGTGTAATTAAATTGAATTTTTTTGATAATTTCCTATGGATAAAAGTTTCAGTTTGTAGTTTTAAATATAGCCTTACTATATTTGGGGTTGGATTATTTGTGTGAGCAATAGACCGTAGGTTGAGACGGTTGTGCTGCAATAATTATTCAATAATTTCTATTAAACATTTTACTTTTATTGAATTACCTCAATTAATTTTTATTTATATAGAATTAGCTGGTGTAAAAAATGTTACTGAAAAAAAAATCTAGATATAGTAGAATGATTATAAAAACTTATGTCTCATAATGCTAATATATAATTCAATTAGCTATATTAGTAACTCATTAAACTAGCTAGCTGTATTAGTAATTCATTAAACTAGCTAATTTACCTGTGCATTGTACGGAAAACACATTTACATCTCTAAAACAACTAAAGCATACAATTAATTAAACGATAAAAAAATAAAAGTGATATATGTTCATCAACCAGATCACTCGAACTAAAAATTAACTAAAAGAAAAATACGTGCAACTGCTTTCAAAATTGATATTCTATATTAATTGATCAATTTCTGGCAAATACATGTGTGCAATATAAATAGCTACTTATATACTTACCCGATTAGGCGCTTGAAGGTTGCTTTGATTATTTAAATATAAAAGAAAAGAGATAATTACGAATTTGATTGATATACTTAGTTGGTTAATAGAAATCTAAAGCATCTCTAAAAGCCAAAAGTTCAGCCTCAATAACTGAGAGATGATTAAAAATTACTATATAAAATTAAAATATGTAACATTAAAAAATTGACTCACCACTTAGTTAGTATTATCTGATTGTTATTATTATTATTATTAGGGTGAACGAAAATAAAAACAGAAAAATAAATGCAGCATCAACGATATCAGCTTGACATCATCATGGCATCATACTCCCAATCCCCTTAGGATGCTAGTTTTAGGTGGGAAAAATTAACCCACAACTTAGTTATTATTATAAATATATAAATTATTATTATTAGGGTGAATGAAAATAAAAACAGAAAAATAAATGAGGCTTCAGCGACATCAGCTTGATATTATCATGACATCAAATTCCTAATTTTCTTAGGATGCTAGTTTTAAGAGGGAAAACTTAACCCACCACTCAGTTAGTATTATAAATATATAGAATATAGATTATTATTATTAGGGTGAATGAATATAAAAATAGAAAAATAAATTAGGCATCAGCGACATCAACTTGACATCATCATGACATCAGATTCCTAATTCCCTTAAGATGCTAGTTTTAAGGGGGAAAATTAACCCACTAATTAGTTAGTATTATAAATATATAGGTTATTATTATTAGGGTGAACAAAAATAAAAATAGAAAAATTAATGAGGTATCAGCAACATCAGCTTGACATGATCATGACATCAGATTCCCAATTCCCTTAAGATGCTAGTTTTAGGTGGGAAAAAATAACCCACTACTTAGTCAGTATTACAAATATATAGATTATTATTCAGGTGAATGAAAATAAAACAGAAAAATAAATGAGGCATTAGCAACATCAGCTTGATATCATCGTGACTTCAGATTTCCAGTTCCCTTAGCATGCTAGTTTTAGGCAGAAAAAATTAATCAATCACTTAGTTAGTATTATAAATATATAGATTATTATTATTAGAGTGAACGAATATAAAAAAACGAAAATAAATGAGGCATCAGCGACATCAGCTTGACATCATCATGACATCAGATTCCTAAATCACTTAAAATGCCAGTTTTAGATAGGAAAAATTAATTGACCACTTAGTTAGTATTATAAATATATAGAACATTATAAGGGTGAACCAAAATAAAAACCGAAAAATAAATGAGACACTAACGACATCAGCTACTTGACATCATTATGACATCAGATTCCTAATTCCCTTAGAATGCCAGTTTTAGGCAGGAAAAATAAATCTACCACTTAGTTAGTATTATAAACACTAGCTAGTTTTATACCTGTGCGTTGCATGGAATAGAATAATTAGCAGGAAAAAAAGTGCGTGGTAATTTGAAAAGCTAAAATAATCACAATTTTATTGCGTACTACTCACGCATATGCATATGTTACTAATATATTTAAACAAAATCAAATTAAAATGTATAATACTTTCACTTCACACAAAGCTAATTAAATTCTCATTCATGAACAATACTCTAAAGTAGTAAAAGTGAGAATGAAGACTTTTTAACACAAAATTAATTTCATATTAAGTATGAAAATCAAAAAAGTATGAAAAAGAGATCATACAAAATTTATATAACTCTAAAATTATCCTACACCTACATTCTATTTATGTATATTAGGGTGTAGTTGATATTCATTTATCAGAATGAGTTCTTTTCCATATATTCATTCTCTACTATATATTCTTGGAAAAATTATTTTTCTCATTTTGTTATGTATACATTCTCTAAAAAAATCACTATTTTACTAAATTTATTCTAAAAAAATTTAAAGTATACACCCTTCTATTACAAAAGATCCAAGTGAAGTAACATTACAATAAAGAATATATTCTATATGATTTACCATTAACATTAATTTTTAACCACTTCCGCTCTAAAAAGAATTAGGAGAATTTTTTGTTTTTATTCTAAATCATCATCATCATTTTTTTTGGTGAAACTATCAAATATTATTACTATTATATCCTCTTAGCTTAAATTTTTGTTCTAAAATAATTTTTTATTTTTGTTGTAAATAATCATCACCATCGAATATTATTACCTTCAACTTAAACTTTTACCAATATATATGTTTTCAGAAAAATAATAAATTAAGTAATAATGTGCCAAACATATAGTCATAGGTTTTATGACTTATGGTTTATCATATTGAATTAAATTAAAAGTTTTGATACTGAGTTAATTTTATTTTATTATTATGCCATCAAACTCACGAGTAGGCACTTAATTAAAATGAGAAGGAAGACCTAATAACCCAACACATGAAAATTTTCTATCAACCGTTAAAATTTTGAAGAAATATTGAATCTTTGAAGATATCCTAAAAACTAATAGAATAAATATAAGAAATACTAATAGATAACAAATACCATATTATATATAAAATAAAATTGTATATAAAATTTGATCTATTATTATAAAATAAAATAATATTAAAATAAAATTAATGGATAACACTCATAGATTACTATTATTATTAATAAAAAATAAAATAAATATAAAAGTAAGATAGTTGTTTTTGTGGGAAAACTTACATAGGGCAACTATGCTACTTTAATATATATAAGATTACTATTGTATCCCTTTAACTTAAACTTTTACTAATATAGTCATAGGTTTTATGACTTGTGGTTTATCATATTGAATTAAAGTAAAAGTTTTGATACTGATTTAATTTAATTTTATTATTATACCACCTGCCTCATGAGTAGGCACTTAATTAAAATGAGAAGGTAGACCTAAAATAAAATAAAAAAATTGTTGTTAAAAAATAAAATAAAAGAAGCATATAAAAGTATGATAGTTGTTTTGGCAGGAAAACTTGCATATGACAATTATATATAAGATATTACTAGGCAAAATTTAAAAAATTAACCTGCTACTTAGTTAGTATTATCCGATTATTATTAGGATGAATGAAAATAAAAACAGAAAAATAAATTAGACATTAGTGACATCAGCTTGACATCATCATGACATCGGATTTCTAATTCTATTAGAATGCTAGTTTTAAGCTAGAAAAATTAACCCACCACTTAGTTAATATTATAAATATATAGATTATTATTAGGGCGAGTGAAAATAAAAACAGAAAAATAAATTAGACATCAGCGACATCAGCTTGACATAATCATAACATCAGATTCCTAATTCCCTTAAAATGCCAGTTTTAGGTTGGAAAAATTAACCCACCACTTAGTTAATATTATAAATATATAGATTATTATTAGGGCGAATGAAAATAAAAACAGAAAAATAAATTAGACATCAGCGACATCAGTTTGACATAATCATAACATCAGATTCCTAATTCCCTTAAAATGCCAGTTTTGGACGGGAAAAATTAACCCACCACTTAGTTAATATTATAAATATAAAGATTTTTGTATAAACTAAAATGAATTTTGTTATTATTACTTTTAGAGTTTCCGTACAACGCACGGGCGAGAATTTTAGTATATATTAAAGTATGATAGTAGTCATATATAAATTTTCCAGCCAAAACCACTATCTACTTATATATGCCTCTTTTTTATTTATTTTACTTTAATAATAGATATACACATTTTTGACTAATTAAACTTTAAATTAAATCTCTAATATCTTATATATGTTTTTATTTTATGCACACATATATAATATACGTAAGTATGATATATATTATTATATATATAAAATAAAAGATATATCTCGGGTGTAGATTTTCGAGTCAAGATATTTCTTAAAAATATAATAAATAAATAAATATAAATATACATATCTACTCTTCCGCTTAAATATGCTTTTAATCGCATACACATTCTCATATTAATAAATATTATATGTACGCATAAAAGTTCAGATATTGTAAGTTAATCTCCAATCTTATATTTTTTTTTCAAGTCTTGGGTTATTGGAACTTCCTTATCATTTTGAGTAATTGCCTACTCGTGAGATTGATGGCGTAATAATAATAAAAAAGAAGTAAAATTTCAAAACTTTTATTTTAATTAAATTTAATATGATAAATCACATGTCATAAAATAAAACCTGTAGCTGTATGTTTATTGCATTATTTAATTTATTATTTTGTTCTGGCAACCTATATATTGGCAAAAATTTAAGTTGAGAGGATATAACAGTATTAATACTTGATGATGATTATTTAAAACAAAAATAAAAAATTCTTTTAATTTTTTTAGAATGAAAAGTGGTTAAAAATTAATGTTGTGAGAAAATCACATAGAATTTATCATTTGTTGTGGTATTACTTCCAGTGGGTCTTTTTTAATAGAAGGATTTGTACTTTTAGATTTTTTTTTTGAATAGATTTATTGAATATTGATCTCTTTGGGGAATGTATGGAACTATATGAGGAGATGTGAAAAATAATTTTTCCAAGAATATATAGTAGAGAATGAATGTAGGAAAGAATTCATTTTGATAAATGAACATCGTCCACACTCTAAATGTTTTTTAGAGTTTTTGCACTATACTTATTGAACAAAGATATGAGTGTATGATAATTTTAAAGTTACATAAATTTTGTATGCTCTCTTTTCCATGGTTTCTTAGTTTTCATATTCAGCGTGAAATTAAATTCATATTAAAAAATCCTCATTAATTCTCATTTTTATTAGTTTAAAGCACCGTTCCATGAATGACGATTTAATTAGTTTTGTGCTAAGTGAAGGAATTGTAAGTAATAAAATTGTAATTATTAGTAACATGCATATATGAGTGAGTAATACATAATAAAATTGTGATTATTTGGTTCTTTAAATTATCAAGCATTTTTTAGCTAATTATTCTATTCCTTGCAACACATGGGTATACAACTAGTATATCATAATTGTAGCTCATTTTAGAGATTTGGCCACATATTTTACACAAATTAAATATGATGTAATTTCCATAAAAAATTAGTATAAAAAAAGACTAAGTTTTGTCAACATGATTTTAGTAAATATTACAAAATTATTTTGAACATATTAATAGCATGATAATTTCTCATCATGTCCATTGGCAGTTGAATGTAATATATGATTTTTCCAAAAAATTAGAGTAAAATTATGTGTTATCGTGATAATATATCATTTTAGATATTGACCATTAATTTTGTACAAGTTGAATATGATAGAGTGATAAGAAAAAATGGGTGATAAGAAAAAAATAAATCTCAATTTATGATTATAAATTTTTTTATTGACAAAGGTATTAAAAAAATTTATGAAATGTTGTTAAAAAAATCCACAAGATTTCTAGGGTAAAAGGTTGGAATTTGATGTCGGAATTGTAAATATATTTTTAACTCCAAAATCCATAGAATTTTGTCATTTAATGAAATCCATTAAAATCTGTAAAAAATTGAGGACACCAGACTTCTATGGAATCTATCGAATTCTAAATTGAGGACACCAGATTTCTGTAGAATCTATGAAATGCTAATTTGAGGATATCTAGAATTATATGAAATTCTAAAATCCATCAAATTTCAAGTCGTGAACGCCCTTAAAATGAGAATAACCAAAGGTTAAGTATAAAAATAAAAATAAATAAATAAATCTCTACGATAAAAAAGTGTGAGTAAATTTACCGTTCCCTAGAATAGTGATCGCTGTCTATCTCTCCAAAACGCCCATTAGATCTTCTACTGTTCCAAAAATACCCTTCAATTGTTTAGGGTTCACACCATTTTTTTCTTATTTGCTCCAGACGTTGTTGCTGCTCTAGAACTCTCTCCTATTAACCTACTACTAAGATTGATTTTTGCTCCCTTCTCACGTTCGTCTTATTGTTTGGGGTTTGGGTTAGGGATTTAGGATTAGGGGTTAGGGGTTTGGGGTATTGAGTTTCGGGTTTAGGGGCCAGGGGTTTGGGGTTTGGGTTTTGGGGTTTTGGGTTTTTTTAGGGTTTCGGGTTTGGGGTTTGGGGTTTTTTTATCAAAGCACTATCAAGGTTGCAGCATCATTTTAGGAGGGCGCATAAAGCCTGGCCTCCAACAGAATATACAATAAATGAAAGTAATAAATAAGGAGATACTACATCCCTAATACTGAAATAAGTGATACCAAAAATAAGAGTAAAACTAGAGTAACTGTATAAAAGACTCACAAAAAATAAAATAACCAAAAGACTAAATATCTCTGACTGAAGGGAAGCCATGGCGATCCATGTGTAGTAGTCCACACGCTACTGAAGGCAGATCACGAACCCTATACTCTGTATAACACTACCTGGTCCATCAATCAGAAGTGAGAGCATGTACCATCTGGTTGCCCTCGTGAAAAATGTGTGAGATACTGTCTCTGTCAAAATGCAGGTGCTGCCGAATGCGACGAAGAGCATGCTGAAGATACCAAAGACCGCCTCTGTGAAGAATACAATGGATAGCGACTGCAAAATCAGTCTTCACCCATAAATTTGATAAACCGAGCGACTTGGCCAGAAGGATGCCATCAAGGATTTCATAGAGCTCAGCCTCCAAAATAAGGCAATCACTATACTCAGTAGAAAAAGCACGAACACAATGACCCAAAGAATCCTTGATAATACATCCTCCACCAGCTCTCCCATCAACGACACATCCATCTGTGTTCGTCTTGTGGGATCCCACAGATGGCCTATGCCAGAAAACCAAAACAGGAGAGGAAGGAGAGGACAAAGAGACAGGAATGACAAACCTGGGAACTAGATCAGGATTTCCTCTCCAGTGCGTATATCGAAGAGCTCTACCAATGTGAAGGAAAGAGATGACCTGATGAAGGAAAGAGCTCTACTATTAGGGTTTAGGGGTTAGGGGTTAGGGGTTTCGGGCTTAGGGTCTGGGGATTGGGGCTTAAGGCTTGGGGCTTGGGGCTTAGGGGTTTGGGTTTGGGGTTCGAGGGTTCAAGTTTCGGGGTTCGGGTTTTAGGGTTTGGGTTTCTGGAGTTTCGGGGTTGGGGTTCAGGGTTTAGGGTTTGGCGTTTAGGTTTTAGGGGTTTGGGGTTTAGGGTTTTTTAATTTAAATAAAACCACATAGTGGCACTTTGGGGTTTGGGGGTTAGGGGGTTGGGGGTTTGGGGTTTAGGGTTTAGGGTTTTTTTTTAACACAAACTGGTAATTTTATTAAAGATCGAAAGCATTAAAACACATGCCCCAGGATAAATTGGGACAGACACATAGAGGACCAAAAGGCCAAACGACATAACCCAACTAAGCAAAACTCGAGAAAGGCCAAAAAATAGGCCCAACATGCACAGTAATGCGGCCTAATCACATGACAATCAGCACAATCAACACAACAACACCCAAACAATAGGGTCAAAGGGAACACGGATTAATGCCCATCCATATGGATACAGAAGATAGCCCAAGGAGGTTCTTCGATTTCGTTCCACAGTGGTAATGGTTAGTCCTCATCTTCTGAGCCTTCATCCTCTGATCCGAAGCGCAAATGTTTATATGCTTTCCTAGCCAAGTAGGATGGAAAGCGCAGAAGATGGAGTTTGTCATGTTTGCAAAGGTGGTCCATGACAAGCTTCCTCCCTAAAAATTTTCTCGGTAGATATGGATTTTGAGCCATTGTAAGATGCAGTTCATAAGCAATATCTGTCAAGATATGGATTGGGATGCAGTTATAGTGTTCATCAGAGAAGAAATTGCATCCATAGATCAGTTGGATTTGTGGACTGCGTTCAGTTGGTTTTGAGAAAAAGATCTTTGCATATTCCATTGGCTTGATAACTAAATCCATTGCTGCCTTGAAGTGGAATTGGTCGATCAGATGAGCATTTTCAGGCTCTCTACAATGGTCATGTGTCGCTGTGTAGTGATTATAGATAAGAGGTTCCACTCTGACCTTAAAGTCTGCCATGTTAATGTCCATTCTTTCTGTGTCAATTCCGAATCTCCCAGCAGCAATACAAAAGATATTCACCCTGGGTTTTTCATTTGGTCCAGTGAGGGCTGATGGTCCCATATCTTGTATGGACAACCAAGAGGAAAGTCGTTGGTTCAGCATGAAGATGGGGGCTGGTGGTGGGGGGTTTGGTGGATAGGGTACCAGACTGTCCATTGTTTGTAAGATTTTCAGTCAATTCAATGAAGAAAGATACATCATTCATGGATTTAAATAGAGGAGTGGGAAGCTGTTAGGGAATCTTTTGATTGCTGTTAGCAGAGGTTACAGCCTAGAGATAGCGGTAAAGATGGAAAGGTTTCACAAGAAAGCCAAAGTCTACAAGGAACAAATATATTCCCTTGGAGAAAGCCTGGCACCTTTTGCAGGGATCATTGAATTGGTCAAAAGACAGGGAACTGCTATTTGCATCCAAAACCTGCAGAAAAATGTCAGTCATAACTAAAAAGTGGGGAAAGGAGGGAAACCTGCGGGGGTTTAATGGCATACAAGGTGCCAAGAGGGACAAAGCACAGAAAAACAGACAAGAAGTCAAAGGGAAAGGACGTGTATATATAGGATGTGGTGCATGACTAGAAGAAACAAAGAGGGACAACAATGCACAATATCAGAGCTTCCAACCATAAATAATAAATGGAAGCCACAGTTATTGTGGATAGGAGAGTCCAAAAGGAAGGCACAGTTTTACAACTTGTCTTGTACTATTTTTCACTTCTTTTTTCTCTTCATCATTTTTGTTGTTTTGTTTTTTTTTCCTATTTTTTCTTCTTTTTTCTCTTTCTCTTTTTTTTGGAGGAATCTGTATGAGAGCAGGCCAGTTCCACTCAAGTAAAGAGTTTACATCAGTGATCAGCATTAATCTAAAGTTGGGGATCAGTCAATGATCAAGAAGGAGGAACCCAAAGATTTTGGAATTTTTATCCTAAATAGAAGATAGTTTATGCAAATACCAAATATAGTCTTCAGCTATTTTCCTTGCTTGATGTTTTGTGGCTTGAATTGATTGACAGAAGGTGGAAGCTTTCTTTTTCTAAGAAGGTTAGATTTCTTGAAGTCTATCTGTGTTTATTTCCCTTTTGAGATCTGCATCCATAAACCTACAAAGAGAGCAGAAAAGACAAGTGTATAGTGCAAAGGTGCAATATGGGATGAGGGATAGGGCTAAATGAGTAAAGGATAAAAGTACTCTCTCCAGTAGTTCTCATCTTCTGAGGTTTAGTAAGGAAGGAAGAAGTCCAAGGTTAATGAGTTACTTTATTCTTCTGAAATAGGTAAATCCGTGACTTTCTCTTTCAATGATGGCTAAGAGGTCAAAGGGAATTTCATGTTGGTGGATTTCAAGAGAGAGGTTTTGTTTGAAGCTTTCAAAAGCCAACCAATCCGCAATAGAATTTCCTTCCCTATAGATGTGACTGAATGTTATCTTGGCCTGGCTGGCACTTCTTTTAATCATTTCAATAAGGTACTGGAGTTGCCAAGGTCCTTTTGTATGGTTTTTCAAAATATTTACTGCTTCCATGCTATCGGTTTCCACTATAATGGCTCCAAAGTGATGGTTTATAGCCCAAGTTATCCCCATAAGAATAGCCCTCAATTCAACCTCTAGCACAGTACCCTTGCCCCAACATGATCCAATACCTCTTACCCATTCTCCATTGGAATTTCTGATAACAGCCCCTCCAGAAATCAGTACTTCATATTTACATCTAAAACCATCAGAATTAATCTTCAGTGTTCCAGCTGGCGGGGGTTGCCAGATAAAATGAATACAGTTGTAATCCTTTTCAGCAAATTGATGTCCCAAAATTTTTACTTGTTCCTTGTCTCCTTTCCATTGCTTTTCTGTGATTATCCTTCCTTTTGATAGGTCCTGAATAAGTCTTTCAATTTTCCAAATAATTCTGCTGCTACTCATTTTTATCTATCTATGCTTTACATCATTCCTCTCTGTCCAAAGATGCCAGAGAATTAAGAAGGGGACAATGGTCCTAATATGTCCAAACTTGCCATATTTGGAAGAGTAAATCCACATTGACACCATAATTTGAATATGCGTGTATGCTTGGTTAACTTGCTGTCTGATTTGGAACAACTCAAAGAAATGATTCCAGACTTTTTGAGCAATGGGATTTTCCAGAAAGACATGTAGAATAGTTTCCTAGTTTTCACAGCATTGACATTTAGAGGCGAATTGAACTTTCAATCTATGTTTCATTATATCATCAACATGTATCCAACCTTTCAAAAGTCTCCACATGAAAATGCTGACTTTAGGGGGGATACTTGGGTGCCAAATCAGTTTGAAAGAAACTAATTCTGATTTGCTTTTCTTATTAGATTCTAGGCTGATTTGGTTGAAAAGTTTCCCTGAGTGTTTTTCTTCCAAAAGATTTCATCCTGTTTCTCCACATTGACAGGTATTCTACTAATTCTCTGTATCATATCCAGGGGGATTATGGCAGAGAGCTTGTTCAAATCCCATTGGGTTCCCACAAGGAAATGGTCAACCCTAGTAGACACCTCCCTAACGTTGTTAATAAGACTCCTTAAAGGTCTATCCTCAAACAAGTGGTCCAACCAAAAGAAGACTTTCCCATTATTAATTTTCCAACAAATTTGACTCTCTGTCACTTCAGCCATTTTCTTAATTCTTTTCCACACCCCTGAATCCCCAGGTCTACACTTAATCATGGAGGGGTGTGATCCTTTGCAATACTTTCCTTTCATCATTCTAACCCACAATGAGTTTTGTTTCCTAAATTTCCACCACAATTTCATAGAGAAACAATCAATCATATCAGTTAGTTTTCTGACTCCAATACCCCCTTCCTCCACTGGCTTAGTCACTTCACTCCACTTAGCCCAATGAACTCTGTTCTGTCTTGCAGTGTCACCCAAAAAAAAATTAGCCATGATGTACTCCAATTCTTTACATAGGTACTTAGGGGGGTTTGTAGCCATGAGGGTGTACATAGGGATGGCAGTGAGTACGCTTTTGATGAGTGTCAGTCTTGATGCAGGGGAAAGAATCCTAGATTCCCATCCATTCAATCTGCCTTTGATCTGTTGTGTTAAATGGGTGAATATATTTCTTTTGTCGTTTCCTCTAAACAGTTGGATGCCAAGGTACAAAGTGGGTAGCTGAATCTATGAAAAACCCGTTTCTGTGATAATGTCTTGCATCATCCTTTGTTTGGTCTAATTGCTGGCAATAAAACCACTCTTCCTTCTGTTAATTCTCTGTCCAAAAATATTTTCATACTCATGGAGAATCCTCATGATTTCTTTGACACAAGCTTTATTGCCATTTGAGAAGATGATTATATCGTCAGCAAAACTGAGGTGAGAAATGAGAGTTTCTCCTCCATAAACAAATTGCAAACTGGGGTTCCCGGATAGACATGCATCCAGATTTCTAGATAGTACTTCTGCAGCAATGATGAATAATGCAGGAGATGAGGGGTCACCCTGTCTCAAACCTCTATCTGCTTCAAAGAAACCAGAAGTCTTGCCATTGATTAGAATAGAAAACCAAGCCCTTGATATACATCTTTCAATGAGGTTGAACCATCTTTGGCAGAATCCAAATTTCTCAAGAACATCAAAGATGAAGCTCCAATCCATTATCATAGGCTTTTTGAATATCCAACTTGATTGCCAAATTGCTTCCTCTGATTTTCCAATTAAGTTCATGGATCATCTCTTGAGCAATCAGGGTATTGTCACAAATCTCCCTACCTTTGACGAAGCCACTTTGATTAGCTGAGATGATTTTGGGCAGAATCTCTGAAAGTCTATTAGCAATGATTTTTGAGATGAGTCTGTTTAAGATTGTACAGAGGCTTATTGGTTTGAAGTCATTCTATTCAGCAGGTTGCTCAATTTTTGGAATCCGGTAGATTGAAGTATTAGTGAAAAATCTATGCATGTGTTGGCCTCTAAACACATCCTGTATAGCCTCACAAAGTTCTCCCTTGATGATATTCCAACAGCTTTGGAAAAAACAGGCAGAATAACCATCTGGTCCTGCCACCTTGTTCCCATTCATTTAGAATAATGCTTCTCTGATTTCTGGTTCCAGTGGGGTAGCCAACAGTGATTCATTTTCCTCCTGTGTAATTATTTGAGGAATGATTGACATCATTTGTTCTTTTTTTTGTACTTCCATTTTTGTGTAGATTTCTAAGAAATGGACAACTGCAGCTTCCATGATGTCTTTTTCCTCAGTTAAGTGTCTCCCCTTCCAAGAGATGCTGTTGATCCGATTTTTGATTTGTTTGCCTTTAATTATAGCATGGAAGTATTTAGTGATTTTATCCCCGCTTTGTAATCACTGTATCCCATATTTTTGTCTCCAAAATTCCTCTTGCCAAAGTTCAGTCTGGGTAAGAATTGCTTTAGCATGTTGCAGTTTCTGCCGATTTTCACTAGAGGGGTTGTCTTCAAATGAAATTTGAAGGCAGTCAACCAATACTTAAATGAATAAATTGGCGGTGATTTATTTCAACATTGCAGCGCACCGGAACTTTCCACATTACCCAAATTTTCTCATTCTCATTTACATGATAATGCTGAAATCCCAAGGTCTGACAGTAAAATTGTGCATTTCCACTGTTTACCACCAGTTCAATAATGGTTAAAAGATTAATCTTATGTAATCGGATCAATGCTTTAACTCTACTTCTAAGATTGCTTCGAGCAACACCTCTAACATTCCAAGTGAGGGAATTAATCATTGAGAAGATTTGAAAGGGGCGATGAAAAAGGGCTTAAAATTTACTGAAGCCTCAGTATCACTTGATTCTTTTGTTGGGCTCATTGGAGATGCCGTGTTGTTTCCATTTTGGGTTTCCATTGGGCCAAAAGGTATGCGGCCCAGTTCAGATGTGTTTATTGAAAATTCAGGTATTCCATTCTCTATGCATTGGGCTTGCAAGCCTTGATCCACAAATTCCTTGGTTTGCTGGCCTGGTCTAACGTCCATAGTGTCATTTTTTTTCAAGATGGCAAATGGGTTTGAATCCACCATTTCTGTCAATTGGGCCGCATTTTGTATTTCAATTGGGTTATCCTCTATCAAGTTTTGATACACCTCCATAGCCCACTTGCTGTGTGTTGACTTGTTCATTTTCTTTGTTTGGGCCTTTTGTTCTTTGTTGGGCTGCCCATCTACCGATACATCATACCAGGCCCTTCTTCTCATTTTTCTCAGAATTTTCCGACTATGATTATTTAAAAATCAAATGTCCCCCCGTTTTCGGTTGAAATCGATGGCAACTGGTTCAAAGAGGAGTGTGAGGCAGAATTAGCTTTATTTTCATTTTCCAATGTCAACATGTCTCCATCAAAGCTATCATTCATTTCCTAAATCTGCTCAATATCTGCTGGTTTCTTCTGTATCTTCCCTTTCTTGTCCTTGGATTCCTTACTTCTAGCTGTTTGATTGTCTTTTGTACTCTGGAAGTTCTTATTTCTAATATCTCAATGATCCATTCTATTACTTTCGGTACCATCCTTTAGCTTTTGGGACCCAAGACCTGTATTTCCCTTTCCAAGACTGCCAATGTCTTTTCAGCAGTAGTCAGTAGCTTCCAAACCAGGGGTATTATTCTGTACATGATCAGCAAAATGTATCTGGGATTTTGCACTTGTTGACCCTTCTCATAAGTTTTAAGTGGCACAGTTCCACATGCGCCACCCCTTGGAGGTTGTTCAGAGTCAACAATAGACTTACCTTTATTAGCTTTCTTCCTTAAGCATTAAGCAGCTTCATGTCCCAAGTGAAAGCAGTAGTCGCAATATTGAGTATGTTTTTCACAATCCACTGATTGCCAAAAGCCTTTGTCACCCATGCCAATCCATACTCTTCCTAGCTTTTCCTTTGAAACATCTAATTCTACACAAACTCGTGCTACACTCGGCTTTATTCTTTGCACCGTGTCATTGTCAACATAAAGTGGTGTCCCAATCGCATGTGCTATAAACATAACTGCTCCAACCTGCTGGAAAAATAGGTAAGGGAGCCCATGAAGTGTGATCCAAACCGGGACAATTGGAGGCTCTTTTTCAACACTGACGTTCGTATCCTACTTCAAAACTCTCATCGGGGCTCCATGGATCATCCATTTGGACTATGAAAACAAATAGTAGTAATCTTCCTTTAGCTGTAGTTGGATAATAATGTGTTTTTTATGAATCCACCCAACTGAGAATTGTCCTTCTCATCGGGGCTCCTGACTTGTTGCATCTTCGGTTGAATATGAGAAAATTTCCCAACAAGTACAAACCGAGCAGCCCTTTGTGACTCCTCTATCAGTTCTGTAGGGAAAGAAACAGCCGGTTCTCCCTCATGAACTGTTGGGTTTAACAAGGGGAAGGTTTTGGTTTTGTCGACCAATGGGGCAACTTTTTGAGCAAAGTTTTGATCAAAAGATGAGGGGTTTTTTGAATTGAATTCCCGAGTACAACTGCTATTCAATGGAGGGAAATCAGCGCAGGGGTAAGTTTCGTGTTGAAGGTTGTTCTCGTTCATTAGGGATTTTTTAGTTTTTGGTTGTTAAGGGTTTGATTCTGAGTTTTTGTTTTCCGCTGTGAATGGAGAGCAAAAGATGTGTTGTTTTTATTACTCGACGCGGGGATATTTTCCTGACAGAAGCTGGGATGATGGGATGGCGCATGGATTTGTACGTGCTCAAGGAGGGGTGGTCTGCCAGCACGAGCCACCGCATGCGGCGGCATGTGGTGGCGGCTCTGTGGTGGTCCTCCCATAAGGGGAGCACAGGCAGTGGAAGGAAATGGAAATGGGTAGAGAGAAGGCAGAGAGAATTTCCTAGATAGAGAATGGATTGGTTTTTTGGGTTGGGGTTTGGGGTTTCGGGTTTTCGGGTTTGGGGTTTGGGGTTTAGGGTTTGGCGTTTTGGGCTTTGGGTTGGGGGTTTGGGGTTTTTTAATCAAAGCACTAACTATGTTGCAGCGTCGTTTTGAGGCGTTCGCCTTACATAGCTTGTAGGGGTTTGGAATCCCCCTACTATTTTTATTAATATATCAAAAAAATAGTACAACCCAGGAGGGGGCATAAAACCTGACCTCCAATAAAATATACAATAAACGAAAGCAGTAAATAAGGAGGTACTACCTCCCTAACACTGAAGTAAGTGATAGCAAAAATAAGAGAAAAACTAGAGTAACTGTACACATGACTCACCGAAAAATAAAGTAAAATAAACGTAAGACTAAATACCTCTGACTGCAGGGAAGCCATGATGATCCATGTGTAGTAGTCCACGCATTGCTGAAGGCAGATCATGGAACCCATACTCTGTATAACACTGCCTGGTTTATCCATCAGAAGTAAGAGCATCTACCACCTTACTGCCCTCGTGAAAAATATGCGAGAGACTATCTCTGTCAAAATGCAGGTGCTGTCGAATGCGACGAAGAATATGCTGAAGATACCAAGGACCGCCTCCGCGAAGAATACAATGGATAGCGACTGTAGAATCAGCCTCCACCCATAAATCTGATAAACCGAGTGACCTGGCCAGAAGGTTGCCATCAAGGATTGCACGGAGCTCAGCCTCCAAAATAAGGCAACCACCAAACTCAGTAGAAAAAGCACGAACGCAATGACCGAAAGAATCCCTGATAATACCACCTCCACCAGCTCTCCCGTCAACAACATGCCCTTCTGTGTTCAACTTGTGGGATCCTATAGATGGCCTACACTAGGAAACCCAAACAAGAGAGGAATAAGAGGGCAAGGAGAAAGGAATGCCAAACCTGGGTGCTAGATCAGTATCTCCTCTCCAGTGTGTATATCGAAAAGCTCTACCAATGTGAAGGAAAGAGATAGCCTGGTGAACCCTCCAGATAATCCTCTGAGCATCAATAGCTATGCCGCTGTATTTTGCATCATTTCGCGCAATCCACAAATACCAGAACATATAGAACGGCATGTCCCCGCCTGATAGTGTGGCCAGAAAATCGCCATCACTGAAAACGATGTTGTATACTGTCCGAAATAGGATAAAGTACCTGAAATATGTAGGAGAAGTACCGCCACACTCTATTAGCCGTGGGACTGCCAATAAAAACATGCTCTAGTGTCTCCTCCTCAGAGCAGCACTAGCAACGTGAAGGTATCTGCACTTGAATCCGTTGCCTAATCACGTAATCCACTAGAATGAGGCTCTGTCATAAACGCCAGCAAAAGAAAGACACCGTCACAGGGACGGTCTGACTCCAGAAATCACCAAAAGCTGATAGTCTAGTACATGGCTGTCGAACCAGCTCCCAAGCAGATCTGGTAGTAAATCTGCCATCAGAAGTGGGCCGCCATAGTATCTGATCCAGGGCTGTAGTATCTAAGGGTATCCCAACAATATATAAAGCCAAATACTCAGGCACTACCCCCATAAGCCTGCCCATATCCCAACTAGTCTCATCAAAAGGCTCATAAACCCTGGCTGTAGAATCAGTATAAGCAGGAAACTATAATACAAGTGGAGAGTCCTCCATCCAACAATCATGCCAAAGAAATAACTGGCCCCTGCCTAACAGCCAGAAAATATGAGGCTCAGCCTAGGAGGGTGCAGCTAGAAGATGACTCCAACCTCGAGAGGCGAAATAGGATGACTGAATCTGTGAGGGAGGACATCCCTTACAATAAGTGCTCAGTAAAAACTGGGCCCATAGAGACTCCCACGCGTCGGACCAGCGGTAGATTTCCGATCACGGACCGGGACTGCCCCACCCTTTTGGGCCTTCTGAGCATTTTTCTCTTCTGGCATGAAGCCTAATTCTGCCCCGAAATGCCTCGAATCGGTGAAAATCCTAGTTGAAGACTTTGGAATTGGGTGTTTCGGTTTTATGTGATTTCGACCCAATCCAACCATTGAAGTATGTTCTCCAGGTAGTGTGGACGCTATTCCATCCTTCGAATGATCCAAATCATGCCCGGATGAAGAATTTTTGATTATTGGTCTTGGAGGCTCAAAATTGGATGTCAATCCAAGAAACTCCGTTGAGGATCCTCCAAATCTGTTTTAGTTTGGTGGAGGAGGGGCGGTTTTGGGATTTTCCGGGGGATTTTGGCCGGCAAAAGGTGGTGACTGGGTGCCCCTCATCTTGGGGGATAGACTGGTGGTGGAGCCGCCATGGGGCGATTTTTCTCCAAAAATCACCCAACTTGAGAGCAAACCCTAGTTTTTTTTGGTGGTTTAGGGTTTCGGTTTAGGGTTTAGGGTCTAGGGTCTAGGGTCCAGGGTCTAGGGTTTTAGGGTTTACGGTTTAGGGTTTAGGGTTTTTTTTTTTTAGGGTTTCCCTTGCAGCGTCGTTTTTAGGTATCCACGTTACCTAACTAGTAGGGGTTTGGAATCCCCCTACCATTTTTATTAATAAATCAAATATAGTACAACCAAGGAGGGGGACATAAAACCTGACCTCCGATAGAATGTACAATAACTGAAAGCAGTAAATAAGGAGGTACTACCTCCCTAACACTGAAATAAGTGATAGCAAAAATAAAGCAAAAGCTAGAGTAACTGTGCGTATGACTCACAAAAAACAAAAAAATAAAATAAGTAAATGAGCTAAATACCTCTGACAGAAGGGAAGCCATGACGATCCATGTGTAGTAGTCCACGTGCTGCTGAAGGCAGATCATGAACCCCATACTCTGTGTAACACTGCCTGGTCCATCCATCAAAAGCGAGAGCATCTGCCACCTGGTTGCCTTCGCGAAAAATGTGCGAGAGACTGTCTCTGTCAAGATGTAGGTGCTGCCGAATGCGACAAATAATATGCTGAAGATACCAAGGACCGCCTCCACGAAGAATACAATGGATAGCGACTGCAGAATCAGCCTCCACCCATAAATCAGATAAACCGAGCGACCTGGCCAGAAGGATGCCATCAAGGATTGCACGGAGCTCAGCCTCCAAAATGAGGCAACCGCCATACTCCGTAGAAAAAGCACGAACGCAACGACCCAAAGAATCCCTGATAATACCACCTCCACCAGCTCTCCCATCAACAACACACCCATCTGTGTTCACCTTGTGGGATCCCACAGATGGCCTACGCCAGAAAACCAAAACAAGAGAGGAAGAAGAGGGCAAAGAGACAGGAATACCAAACCTAGGAGCCGGATCAGCATCTCCTCTCCAGTGCGTATATCGAAGAGCTCTACCAATGTGAAGGAAAGAGATGGCCTGATGCACCCGCCAGATAATCCTCCCAGCGTCAACTGCTATGCCTCTGTATTTCGCATCATTACGCGCAGTCCATAAATACCAGAACACATAAAGCGGCACAATGATGCGAACATGCCCCCGCCTGACAGCGCAACCAGAGAACCGCCATCGCTGAAAACGATGCTGAATACTGTCAGAGACAGGATGAAGAACCTGAAAAATGGACTAGAAGTGCCGCCACACTCTATCAGCCGTGGGGCTGCCAATAAAAACATGCTCCAGCATCTCCTCCTCAGAGCAGCACTGGCAACGTGAAGGCATCTGCACATGAATCCGCTGCCTAATCACGTAATCCACTAGAATGAGACTCTGCCACAGACGCCAGCAAAAGAAAGACACCGTCACTGGGACGGTCTGACCCCAGACATCACCAAAAGCTGACGGTCTAGTACAGTGCACAAACTAATAGGCCTGAATTCAGGCTAGCTGCACGCACCCTCCCTCTTCGGGAGCAGAATAATAGAAGTCGCAGCAAAACCTCGAGGAAGATGCCCCCATCAAAAAAATCCACCACGGCCTGAAACACATCCTCAGAAATAATCTCCCAACACTGCTGATAAAATAAGGATGTAAATCCATCAGGCCCGGCAACACTATCACCATCAATACTGAAAACTGCCTCTCGAACCTCATCAATAGTAGGAGCCCGATTTAACTGGATATTATCCTCAATAGTGACTAAGGAAGGAATAATACCCGGCTGAAGAGGCCGCATAGGCTCGTCAGGAGAGGTCAACAGAGCCTGGAAGAACTCAACAGCAAAACTCTATATGGATGACTGATCAGACAAAATAGAATCATCCAGAGTCCTAATATAGTGAATGCCAGATCTAATACGTCGCCCCTGGACCATAGTGTGAAAATATCTGGTATTATGGTCACCCTCAGCTAACCACCTAGCCCCAGATTTCTGTCTCCAAAAACCCTCCTCAACAGCCAAAGAACGGTTCAGATCAGCCTGAACCCTGTGCAATTGCTCACGGTGGAACTATGTGGGGTCAGAGTCAAAATCACGCTCAGCCTGATCTATTAGTAACTCAGCCTCCCTAACCCTCTGAAAGATATCTCCAAACACATGCCTATTCCACCAACCTAGTCCCTGCTTCAGTCTAAAAAACTTCTCCCACAAAGCAACCATACCCGTAAGAGAGGTGGGTAATGACCACTTTTGGGAGACAAACGACTAAAAATCATGATGCCTGGTCCAAACATTCAAAAAATGAAAAGACCGCGGCCTAGATTTACTAGCCAACAGCCACTGAATAAGTAGAGGTGCATGATCAGAACAATGCCTATTCAAGTGCCTAACAGAAAACTGAGAAAAAAATGATGCAGCATTTGGATTCAACAAGACCCTGTCCAAACGCTTACGCACCCTAGTATTCGACCAAGTATAAGGCTCACCAACAAAACCAGCATCCCACAAACCACAGTCCAACATCATATCACAGAAATCAGACATACCTCTGTCCCACGTGCTGAATCCTGTTCGCCCACCATCATGGGCAATGACATTAAAGTCACCCCCTACAAGCCAAGGACCATCCATACAAATAGAAAGATCATGCAAAGCATCCCACAACACCCGCATCTCAACATAATCACATGAGGCATACACAGATGTGAGATAAAAGGCCTTGGCTAACCTGGGATTCTGGATTTTAAGGTGAAGAAATTGGGGATGATCAACCAAACAATCAACAACAATCCCCTCTTTCCAAAAACACCAAATCCTATCCGTCTGATTCTGAACCCCCAAATCAAAGGCAAAGAAACGACGAAGAAATGCAAAATCACGGCGTAAAATCATAGGCTCAATAACAATCAAAAAACAAACACCATGCATCTGGAGGAGGTTTTTCAAACGCCTCCGAGTAACAGTACTACGAATACCCCTAACATTCCATATCATCGTACTCAACATAAGGAACTAGGGGGTGAAGAAGTCACTGACCTGGACCGAAGTGTCATATGGGTGGAAGCCACCTGAACACGGGGCTTCAGCTGCCTCTTCTTCTTCTTCAAAACAACTGGCTCAAACTGCATCTGGCTGTTAGCCAAACTGGGCAAATCACCCTCAGAACTACGCCGTACAGGCTGATGCAGAGTAGGTAAATCTGTGATGCCAGCAGAAGGAACAGAAGCCTCAGTGTTCTCCGGGCAGAGAAGAGGAGATGAACCAATAGGGGGGATCCCGGAATAGGAGATAGTCCACGGCTCAAAACATCAAAAAGAGACTGTAAATCGGGATAACCACCAGCAATATGACTAATATCCTGGCTATGGCTCTCAACAGATATCACATGATCAGTTGAGGGATCACAACCACCAACAGCACTCAACTGATTCGCCGAATCAGACTCAGTAGCAGACTCCACCATCCCCTCAACAAAATAATCACGAGAGCAACCCGGAGACAAATGCAACGAAGGAGAAGCAGTAGCAATAGGCTGACATACCTGAGTCCCACTAGTCTGAGGAACAGAGACAGTAGGGAGAGATCGGAAGAAACTGGAGATCGGAAGAGCGTGTGTAGGGAAAGAG